>VWYI01028749.1:0-12067 GCA_013399455.1 Anthoscopus minutus
TTGGGGAGATCCAAAACACGTGGAACACAACGTATTAACTGTCTTAAAAATCTGTATGTGGATAGAGCAAGGAATTAAGATCACTCTGGAAACATTCATGGTTCCTTTACTTCAACCCATGGACTGCACCACACTTTGGTCCTGAAGGATGCTACAAGCTGCCCTGAGTGGAAGACCTCTGCCATGAAAAAAGAGAAATTACACCTTTGCCTTTTC
Organism: Anthoscopus minutus; assembly: GCA_013399455.1. NCBI lineage: Eukaryota > Metazoa > Chordata > Aves > Passeriformes > Paridae > Anthoscopus > Anthoscopus minutus. The sequence goes on from VWYI01028749.1 coordinate 217, forward strand.
GGCAAACATTTTTTATTCTCTATGTAGAGAACCTGTAACCTTGTCAATATATCTAAATTTAAAACCTAAAGTCCATGAGGTGAGTTTGATCTTAGAGCTAGGCCCAAATCCATTAGAGGCATTTCTCAACCTCCTGATCTTGCTTCTCTCCAGTAGGAATGACCAATAGAACTTTCACATGGACTCACTTTTTCCTCTCATTGGACTGTGTAACTGGCCTGATAGTCCTTTCATTTTCAGTCCAAACAAAAATTACTTCCACCCTCTGACCTATAAGAACTCTCTCATCTACTACACTTACATTGTTTTTTATAATAGGCGGTCAAAAGTATCCTTGTTAAAAACTAGTGCACAAAAAACATGTTCTGTGAGCAGAAGTTTGAGCAATGGCCAGTTGTGTACAATTTTCTATCCCACAAATTGGCTTATGGGTATTAGATGAGGGGTAATGTTGAAATGAAATTACAGGTTTTGTTTCAGTTCTCGTAGTATCTGCTTCTTCCTTGTCTCTATATTTATATGGAGTATATTATCTCCTTCTTTCAGTAGCTAACAAAAAGAATTTTTTTTTGTCTTTCCTCATTGCATTTGGATTTGGATTATCCCTCAGACTTCTGCACTTTCTGTCAGATTTGATCGCAATTGTTTAGAGGGTTCAATGATAGGAGATATGAACCCACCCAGTATCACACAAGACAGCATGACCATGGAAGCAGCAGTGCCTTAGGACAAAAAGCAAGAAAGGCATTTATCTGACACAGCATGAGGAAAATCGTTGCGCTAAAAACAAAAGAGTAATTAGATATTCAGACTAAGGTTCACAATCCTTTATGCTCTTTTAACTCTTTTAGAGTCCTTACCAAAATTTGTGCATATCAGCAGGAGCTTTCCACCGACTTAAAAGGAGTTTGAAGATAGTTTCTAACAAAAGGAAGTGAAAGGCTTGGAAATTCAAACTACAAAATATAATGATGTTGACGGACTGCACATGCTGAATAAATACCCAGGATAAACCCATCATTTTCTTATTTTTCCTACTACAGATTTTTTTTCCCCTGGACCTAAGATGTTAAATCACCATACAGTGTTTTTGATAGTAACTCAAAAATGAGTAATAGCATAATTCAATAGAAGGATAATTAACATGTGGCTCTATTCAGTGATGAAGTGGCACTCCAATTCTCCAAAGCTGAGAGTCACTGCTGTAGATATTTGCTTTCTAACACAAGTGACACTTTTCAGTGTCACCTGCAGAAATGCTTTCTTGGAATTACTCAAGGCCTCACTTGCAAAAAACTGTTTGCCCCATGTACCAAAAGTATTGCTTCAGGGTCCTAGCACCTGAGAATCATTGATTAGGAGAAAAAAAGACGAAACACCCTTGAGTAGCTAATATTCTATTACATTAGAAAATAAGTCAGATATTAGAGGGGAGATTATAGTAGGAAAAAAACCACATAGCTGGTGAAAAGATTGACATTTTAATATGAATTAAGTTGAAGATGAATGGAAAGGATCATTTTGTCATCAGCGTCCAATGAAATGGAGACACCTGATCTGATTACAGTGTTTTAAAAAGTCTTAATGGTATATTAGAAAAAATTATGCACATATTTCTAAAGAACATATTTCCAAGTTTATGAATTCTAGCAATAAATATCCTTCTGAATGAGAAATTGCTAGCCTTTGTGAGAGTTTTGTTCCCTCCATAGAGAAGCACAGCTTCAACTTCAGTCCATTAGGGCACATCCTGTTTAACAGCTCTGTCTTAATGAAGTTCAGATATTGTCCTTGATGGCTGCTACTCACAGAAATTTTGGGAGTGTGGTCAGAACTTCCTCTCAAGAATTAAACACAAACTTCTGTTGTAGCACCTCAGGAGCAATTTTAGACTCTCTCTACTGCTCACCCGTAGGTGCTGAGATGCCCATTCCGTGGGCAGGGATGCACTGGCTGTTTTAAAGGCTGATGTCTGCTCCTTTAACTGGAGATTAAGTATTTTTCAGTTTAGGAGAATACTGCCAATATCACATATAGAAGTAATACAGTAAGGTGTCTTATGGGTAAGTCACTGTGGATGTCTGGACAGCAGGTACATGTCTGACTACCTCCCTTGGTAAAAATTAAGAAAATCAACTTGTTTACTTTTAGTTCCTTCTTAAATAGCTAAATATGAATGGTCACAGGGTTTAGCACTTCTGTGTTTTTCTCTGCTGTCTGTCCAAAGATGTTCAATTCCCTCTGAAAGTTGGAATAAAAGAAAAGAAATATTCTACTGAAACACTGTCAAACATGAAGCAGTTTCCATGAAGTTCAAGTACATTATGAAATAAAATTAAACAAAAAATATGATCCAGAAAATGGAAAGCTTTTTTTGTTTGTTTGCTACAAGACGTATAACATTATTACTGCAATGGTTATTTTTAAAGAGAATTTTGCATTTTTACTCCAAATTTCTCTCAGTGTCACAAGCTGTAATTAGTGCTAATCATCCTCTACTCCTGGTAAAATAACAGAATAGAATTCCATTACCTTTCCAGCCAAAAAGGTTTTCTGCTTGCCAGCTTCTTTATACTAATGCTCTAAGCTCTGCAAATGGAATGGAAGCCACATAAATAAAGTGCAAAACTGAAGAGAGCACTTCTGGAAATTAAGGGTGGTTTGAAGCAGTTCTATAGATGTGGGAGTAGGTCTCCATGGGCAGAACCCCTACTCAAAACTTAAAAGACGCAAACCACCACAGGTAGAGAATCTGTGTAAACACATTAACACACTGCAGTAACCAAGACAATATGTAATTTTCTAGGATCAAGCCACTGCAGTGGGGAGATTTAGGGTCAGATTTGGCTCAGAGCCAATCAGCTACTGTGCGAAACTTTACCCAGCAAGCCATGGAGCAATTGTCTTTTGTGGTTTTTTTTTTTTGTTGTTTTTTTTTCATAAGACTAGGCAGGAGAAATAAGAAAAATGAACAATATTTGAGGGTAAAACATATAGATTATGATAGAGAGGTGCATGACTTTTCAAAGATGTTTCAACTCCCATTAAAGATCCATTTAGTGCGGTACCTTGCCCTTTAACAGATAGTTCTTCTAGGAAAGCAGAACTTTTTAAAACTGGTTTCCATGTCTGTCTGGCAGTTCAGTTTAGCACAAATTGCAGCAATTCTTAAGGCCATTAAAATGTCTGATGATCATCACAACTGAGTGTTGTATCTTAGTTTGAATCCACCAATTTTCTTTAACATCCTTTATAGCCTTTTTGATTTCTAGGAAATGACGTTGATTTAAAAGTAAATAATACAAATGGAAAAGTAAAAGTGCACTTCTGTAATGGCTCTTATTTTAAATTTACCTGAAACACTTCTTATGTTTGCATCTCTTTGGGCAATTCTCTGAACAGGGCTGAAAACTTATCTGAATAGAAACTGCTATGTTTTGACCAAGGCAGGACTAGAGAGCTCTTTTTTCTAATCCATTTTGCAGATTCCCATGTTCTAAAGAGTTTGAAAAATTCCTTAGGTAAATAATTTCTATTTTCTATTCTTCCTGAGATCAAATATTAACAGCTGCAGAATCCTGAAAATCAAAATCTACATTGCCACCTCTGTGCCCTTTCATAAATTTATAATTTATAAATTTATAATTTATAAATCCCCACTTAAAACTCTACCTGCCTAAAAATCCATCTAGTATTGTTTAGAGATCAATACGGTTGTGGTGGTTTGAGGAGCTATTTCTTGTCAGCTGAGCCAAGAAACCGCTCATATATTCTCAGCCTGCTCCAAATGAGAGATGAGTAAACATAGCTTTCTTAGAAGAAAAAAAAAATTAAACTAAGTAAAATTTTACTTAGAAATTTGAGGGCAATTTTTAGGCACTTATGAAAAATATCCATGCTATATTTCATATAGCAACCCACACTTCTGGTGTGAGCATCTATATTGGATTCCTAATTCTAGTAGTATTTACAACCACTTAGACAAGCAAAGAATTTAAATTAGGCAAATCCTTTTTCCTATTCTAATGTATTATCCTCTCTGTGGACCTCATTTGATGCTTTATTTACTTGTCTGATAATATTGAAGTCTTAATTTAAGACTTTTAACAGAGCAAGGATTGTTTTTGTGTTTGCTTCTTCATTTGATAATTATGCTTCAAATCATTTGCAAGGAAAAGAAATTTCCAAGTAATTCACAATTAATAGGGGACACAAAAGCAGAAAAGCCACTATTTACCATCCAAAAAGAGAGCTGACCTCAGAAACTAAAGTAATAGTCATTACACTGGATCAGAGATTGTATGGTAAAAGATTAAAAAATAAAAATTTACAAAAATCTAGGAATTTACTTATTTGGTAAACTCCAAAGGAAGATAAAGACTTCCTTGTTTTACATGATTGTAGCTTGACTTTGAAGCATCCACGGGGCTATGGAAAAAGTAAATGCAGTTCTAACAGAGGTGAAATGAATTTTCTGCAGTAAGAGTAAGGAAGAGCTAATGTTGTTATACCAAGTCATTTATGTGATCTTCCCAGGAAAATTGAATTCCATCTTTGTGACTTTTACCAAGAAAAAAAACCCACTTGGACTCAGCAAGAGTCCAGTGCAATAGAAAGACTGTTCAATTAAGGAGAGAGATATTTTTGAGATCAGAAAGGAGATTTCTGGAGGAAATAACAGAACATAACAGGCATCATTAAAGGTTCTGTAGCTTTACTTATTGTTTCTGGAATTGAAATTTAACATGTCAGATCTATCTTGTGTATTCAGCACCCAGGCAGATACTTTCAGCTCACAGAAACACTTAAATCTACATGAGTATTCTCTGATGGAGTCCAGCAGGCTGATGGTTCTCCAGTGGATGCTACCCAAAAATACCTCTCCTTTAATCAGGTTTCTGTCTTCTGCTCCAAAATATAATGCAGCACATCCAAATGTTACTGAGCAGCTTAAGAAAACTTTGACTATTCACTAGCTGGATAAAGAGATGCACAAATGAACTAGATTTTTTTTCCATAGGAACCACTTAAATTACATCAGTTCAAAATCAGGAAAGAGGCATTTTGAAGCTTTTTGCACCCTCTTTGTATCCAGTATTTCAAATTCAGACTAAAGGGAATGTGCTGCATCTGATCTTGTTGTGTAAATCTGGAGCCAGGACCTTTGTCATAGACTGATATTCTTTGTACCTGTATGCAACAGAAAACTCAGTGCAAGGAAAGGCTTCAGAAGTACCTCCTGAGGTGCAGGGCTCCTTTTCCCCGCAGCTGTGACTGTGTTAATAGCCATGTAGCTAATCCTTTCATGGACTGCCACAGCACAGACCCCGACTTCACACTTGCCTGTTTCTTCCTTTGTCTTTTTTAATTAATAGCCATCAAATCGTGTCCGGTTGGTTCTTCCCTCTCTTTGCCACTCTCACAACACCCACACTCGCTCGCCCAGCAAGGGGGAGGGAAGAAAGAAAGGCGGGATGGGGGTAGGGCGTGGGGGAGATGCCAGCTTGAAATTAACAGAGACAATTGCAGTTGACATAATGATACCACATAATCCTAGCAATTAAGTCACAGAGCGGCACAACGAGTTCATACTCAGCGCTCGGGGCACTGCTTCCCCCTTCCCCTCCCCGCCTTACGCTGCGTGCAGGAAACAAGGGATGACAGAAGGCGCCGTTCTCTTTAAGGAGCCTGTTCTTAAAGACTTCAGCCATCCTGGCTGTCTTGCATGGATGTGGGAGCTGGATGCAGCCATCCATCCATTCAGGCCATTGGCTGACAGCAGATGACTTTGCACAGGAGTGGCACTTGGATTTACCCCGGGGGGGCCGGGCGGGGGCTGAGGCTGCACACAGCTGTGCCATCTGTTCCAATAATACCACATTACTCTCTAAACTCAGTAATGAAGGCTCTTGAGTAATCTTTCATCAGAATGACTTCACAGCATTAAAAATGCATTTCAATACATAGCTTGTTTAAATATTTAACCCACTTTGGCTTTGAGAAATTGATTCAGATCTGTGGTGTTTATATGTGTAAGAAACATTGATTTTCATATGTAGACCTGCATTAATTCATGAAGACATGGGTATGCACAGAGTGATCTGTGATAAATGGACTCTCAAATTTTAGAATGTGAGTGGGGACAATTGGTCTTCTGGCTGTGATTTTCCTCAGTGAGAACTTTTCCTACAGAAGACATTGTATTAAATAAGATAAACAAAACATGGACTAATGCCCAATTATCTTTAATGGGAGTTGTATCAGTCTCATTTATCTGCATCCTCTTTTGGTGCTATTCTCTGTCCCTTGCCCTGATTTCCAGCCTCTCTGGCATTGTAAGTTCAAGCAGTGCAGTTTTATTAATATTTTCTTCCTTTTTTTTTTAAGTTCTTCTCTGTTTTGTTTTGTTTTGTTTTTTTGGTGGCAATTTCCTTTTAGGTTTCATTTAGTAGAAATGAACACTGCTCTAAAACTGTCAGGCCCTGTTATGGCATGGAGGGCCTGACACATGCAGGGGTGCCAGTGGTGCTGTTGGTGTGGAATGATCGGGTGCTGGGCACAACCCTTAGGCTTTCTCCCCTTGCTGGGAAGCCCAGGGTGGGGATTCCATGGGAGCCATTATTAATGCATATTCCTCAAGTCATGCCTTTGGGTCTTTTGAGTTTTGGAAAGATAAAACACCAATATTTGTGAAGAAAACTGTAGCAAAGACACTGTGGAAACATAAGCTGTGACACGGATGAGATATTACTCTGCAAGATTAAGTAGTCTTTACAAGGATTGGTAAAGAGAAAGCTGATCAAAACCATGGAAATACTTGCTGTATAGTTATTTAGACTAAACATGAGATACCCGACATAACTGTACTCAGTACATCATGAGTGTCAGGACTCATTCACCACTCACACTTTTTTTACATTTTAGAAGTGGTAAAATGTACTGGTTTTGGCTGGAGTAGAGAAAAATTTCTCCATAGGAGATATTATGGGGCTGCATTTTGCATTTGTGCTGGAAACTGATGAAATAAAGGGATGTTTTTGTTGCAGCTGAGCAGGGTTTACACAGAGCCAAGGCCTTTTCTGCTTCTCTCACTGTCCAAAGAGGAGGCTGGGGGTGCACAAGGAGTTGAGAGAGGATATTTTGCAAAATGTGAGACAGTCCCAGAACAGAAGACAGGAACTATTTTAAGTATGACTTTAAGTCTGAACTAAATCCTGGAGGTTAGTTAAGAAGAGTCTGAAAAACCTTAAGTGTGGTGACTGGTTTGGAGACTGGTTTGGAGTATTCCACAATTCCAGTATTGGATATGTAGTCATCTTGCATAGTGGTTGCAGATTTCTCTTCTCATTGTTACTCCACAAATACTCCACTGTTCCACTTCCCTGCTGTGTGATTTGGATACTGTTTTCTGGTATACATGCTAGCAAGGTTCATCACAGCCTTTGTAAATGACAGGCCCTGGCATTTGCCTCTTCTTCATCCAAAACATAACTGATAAAAAGAATCAAAGATATATGGACCATGGGCTGAACAGCTCAACTTGCAGAGCGAAATAGGCAGTGGGAAATTGTCAAGTAAATGTATTATGTTAAAGTTATTGCATGATTGTGGTTCTGATAAAAGCCGTGTGCTTGTTATTTAATAAATATATTTATTCTTTAAGAAATACAAGCAGAGGTGTTCTTTTCTATATGTGTATTACCTCCTGTGTGCTCACAAGCAAACACATATATTTTGTACAAATACGCACACACACGTACCTGTTCACTCAGAGACACTTGCAGGAGATGCAGAAATATGCATCTCTCCATAAAAATCTAGATATAGCATTATCCATCTCTGTGAACTGGCTACCACAATTGTCCTGTATGAGCAAGTGCCTGTTGACTCCAATTAAACACTGCTCAGTGGGACCCATGATACAGCTGCTAGCCTACAATGGGTTAAGGAGGTTTTTGTGGGAAGGCAGATTACTGCATAACTTGGTCGACCATAATTGATTTTTATCAGATTTTAAAGCAGAGTCTGAAACAAGTATCTAGTTGACCTGATATGGTTGTGTTTCCTTCAGCTTTTTTTTTTTTAATTTAGCGTATGTTAGGTATATATTTACAATTATGAAGTGTCAGTAGTTTATTTGCAATGTCTTGTGCACTGCATTTTAATTTCACTTTTGCTCATGTGCATTTTTTTTCCTCTTCTTTTGCTCATCTATTCCCCGTGTTGTACAAGTGCTAATAATAATAATTCAACTTAATAACATCAATCCTTGCAGAGCACTTGAGCCCATTCACTCCTCAAGGGCACCTAACCCTTCATGTCCTCAACTTGCAGCTTCTTTATCACACTTGAACCACCCTCATAAACTACATCTTCTTGAGACCTTGTCAGGAAGGGCAAGTCCAACATAATGGAAATGAACTGAGAAAAATACAACCTTCAGGTATGTCATCTCTTGATATTACAATTTCTCTTCTTTTTTTTCTGCTGTGGGGACTGAAACAGGTAGTCTTGTTTTTCTGTTCAGGCTTCTAGGATCTCAATTTTGCTGTCATACTTCTATCACAGTCTGAGCTAGAAAAATATCCTTTCTTTCTGGGGTTAGGGGAATTCCTTAAAAGCATTTCACTTGCCCAAAACTTCTGATATGAGTCTGATCAGGTTGCTGATATAACTCATGTGACTTTAGTAAACACAGAGAGTGTTAAGGACTTTTTAATTGATGCTTTTTGGGATTTTTATCTCTATTTGGTCTTTATGTGAGAAAATATTGTGCGCAGGGAAGGACTAGAGTCTCCATAGAAAAGGTCACCTGAAGGAATTAAATTTTGTACCAAGCCTTACAGTTTTTTCACTTAATTCAACAAAACATTTTAAGTACTTCATTTACATAGGCGGTACATTTATTTACTAAGTCTGCAGAAGAACAAAACTGAAGGAATCTGAGCTTTTTCCATGTTTCTTGTCTGTTCTTTTTGCTTCTCCTAATTTGTGAGATAACCTTACAGTGCAAACTTAAAGACAAGGAAGTTTGATGTCAGCAAAAATTTGGACAGTCTTCATTTTGTCTACAAGGTGGGCTTCCTAAGAAGAAGCATCTGCTCTTGTGACTGTTAACTGCCTCTCGAGAACTCTACTTTATTTATCCATTTTGTTAAAAAAAAACCAAAATCAATCAAAATTTTGATCAGTGATAATCTTGATTATTTATAGCCAATAGGATGCTTAGGTAAGGAAACCATGACTCAGGGAATATTCCACAATTAGTACTTTCACCCAAAACTTGGTTGGATCATTTTTTAGGATGACAAGGATGTAATACCGTGGTAAATTTTGTTCAGCCTCTGTAAGGATGTCGAGGGGAAAAGGTCTGAGAGAAAGAGAGAAAGTTATCATCCACTGGAGCAGAACAGTGATTTAAAGGAAAAAAATATTTTGAATAATATTTACCACCCAGAAGGTGGTTGGGAACTGGAATAGGCTCCCCAGGGGAGTGGTCACAGCACCAACCCTGTTCAAGATGCATTTGAACAATGCTCTCAGGCACAGGTTGTGACTCTTGGGGATGATACTGTGCAGGGCCAGGAGCTGGACTCAATCATCGATGTGCATCTCTTTGAACTCAGGATGTTCTATGATCTGTGATTTTAAATATACATGCATCTCCCTGTCTATTGTACAAGAGGGAAGAGGGATGAAATACCTCTTCCATGAAGAAAGGCCGAGAGACCTGAGGTTGCTCAGTCTGGAGAAGTCTCCAGGGGAACTGTGTTGTGGCTTTCTAGTACTTTAAGGGGCCTTATAAAAAAGAGTGGGGAGAAGAATTTTTTATACAGGCAGATAGTGACAGTACAAGGGAGAATAATTTTAAATTGTAGGAGGTCAGGTTTGGATCACATGTTAGGAACAAATTCTTTACTCAGAATGTGGCATCAAGAGACCAGGTAACTTGTGGATGCTCTGTACCAAGAACAGTCCAAGGCCAGGTTAGGTAGAGCTCTAAACAACCCATTCTAATGGGAAATATCCCAGTTCATGGCAGGATTTTGAAATTAGTTGGTCTTTAATGTCCATTAAATTTGTAAGATCAAAATTTCTCCACATTTGTTGTTGTTAATGTTATAGATTTTTCATTTTATCTCCTGGATGTTGTTCCAGGTAGACTCCTTAACCTTAGCATTACTCTTGTTGGGTTTTTTTGTGTTGTTTTTTGTATTCTTTCATAGGGTAATTTGTGTCAGTTAATTTCTGGGTTTGTGTTTTCTTTTATTTTGTTTTTGAAATTAGACACTAGTCACACCAAAACATTAAAAAAATAAAGAGAGAAGTTATGAATTAATGCCTTAATGCATTTTTTTTAACATACAGCCAGAATTATTGATCTAATTTAAGTGTCTAAATGTTAGATGTGTAGTCTAACAGCAGGTTATGCTCCTGTTATGTCCAGAGGAGAGAAACCAGCACTTTTCAAGGGTAAACTGTCTGGATCCTCCTGCTTCACAGAAAATCTCAAAGTTGTGCAAGTTCTCTTTATAAGAGAGTGGCTTGTTAAAAAATCATGCATTGTATTTATGACAAAATAAAACCCAGGTTCCTTGAATTCCACATCTGTATCACAGTCATTAGGGCAGGCAGCCTAATGACTACTTAGTAGAATAGAATGCATTACCAAACAGTCTTACAAAGACAAATCTGTTGTTCAACTAAATTATTAAGATATGTTCAAGAGTAAGGATCTGGAGCGTAAAACTCAAATAAAATTAATAAATGCCATTTTGCTTGCCTGAATTAACTCAGAGTTCTGCTATATATAGATAGTTTAATCAGGTGGAAGGTACTGCAGGATGTTAATTACGTACATTTGGATTTGTCTCACCTGCAAAATTTCTGAGGGTATCAGCTACTTCAGAATGGGTAAGCATATTTTTAGTGTTTCTTGTTTGTCTGTTGCACTGGTAAGTATCCCTATAATGCATAAAACCACACATGGATGGAAAGGGATCTTTATCACAGAATTCAGTCATAGGAAACAAAGGTACATAATGCCATCAACAAAGTGATCACAATTATTCTTAAAGACAAAAATAATAAAGAGCCAGAAAAACCAGCAAAGAAATTTCAGTTTATCCAAGTCATTTGCACTCATTGTTCTTGACAGAAGGGTCTTCCAGAATAAAACTTTACTGATGGGTAGCAATTTGTTTAACTTCCAGAAGAAATGACCTTTGTATAGGCTTTTGGATTAAGTGCAGTACCTCAGTTTACCAGAACATTAGTAAAATGGAATGAACTACCATATTGGTATTTGTATGTCTAACAAGGAACAGTTAATACCTCCTCTACCTTTGTTTTGCTGATCCAATTATTTTACTCATTTTACTAATTATTAGTCAAATTATTTCATTAAATAAGTACTCCTTTCCTAGATAATTTCTAGAGCTTTTAAATAACTTGATCCAGTTTGACATTTATATTTCTTGGACATGCGTGGTCACATTTTTGGGCAATACTACCAAATGTTATATGAGTTACACTAATGCTCTCTTTACTCTGATTTGACCTGGATAGATGCCGAGTGTTTTTCTTTATTCCCTAAAAGAAATCTGGTTTGGCTTATATCTCATGCAATACAATAAAACATTGAAATACCAGTGAAGGAAGTATGTTTATTTGGAACATAGGGTCAATTTTTAGGACTGGGCAGAAAGATATTAATGAGTTTCAGCAAGAGAGCTTGTGGGTTATCAGAATATAAATTGAGGGCTAGAGATTTGTGTCTGGAAAAGATGTGCTTCCAATATTGATGGAGCCAGTAAAAAGTTCTTGAGGTGCCCTAAATTTTCATGTCCAT
>VWYI01028766.1:0-22537 GCA_013399455.1 Anthoscopus minutus
AATTTCACTTGACTTTTTGGCAAAGGTATCTCCCTTTGACTTCCAACTAGAAGCTGTTGTTCCTACTTTCCCTTTGAAAGTCATATGCTAGGAGAAACTTCAGTTTACATTTTGCACAATTACACTGGGCTAGAAAATGAATTGTTCTCTCTTTTTGTTAAAGTTAACTCTTTTAAAATACTTGTCCTAGCAAATCCATTCTTCTATTTCCTAGAGATTTTTAAAAGGACAAGTACCAGGTATAAGTGGTATCCAACACTAATCAGGCTGTTTAAGCATGGAAGATTTGTTGCCATGTAACAGGTGTTTTATTTCTAAAAAAGTATTCTAGAAGGAAAAATGCAGGTCTCATAACACATTTTTCCCAAGATATGAGGAATAATTTGTCTCTTAAAAGAACTTTGACTTTCAAGAGCTCCTCTATCAAGCTTTTGTGTGGCACTATTAAACACAAATAGCCACTTACATATTCCAGATGTTCACAGTGGTCCCACTTGCTTCCTGATATTTTCAAGAGCTAATACATGCTCTAGCATGAGTTTGGTTCCCAGCAACTGAGCAGAACTTGACTCAAACTGAAAACAACAAGGAAGAGAATACGTTTTAAAAAAGGCTAGTTCTGTATGGATGTGGTATAGAACAGTATTACTTTTGCTTCTGTCGTTGAAAGAATACCCTCTGTGAGGAGCAATGAAATGGATGAGTGTGATAATTCTATGACCAAGTTCTATTATGTATTCCGTGTGAGGAGGGCTTAATGTTTAAAACAAAATATACTTACCTGGAGACATTTGATGTTACGTGGAATTTTGATTTTAGCAGAATGATAGGGCGATACACTGAAATCTGTGCAAGCCATTGTGTACACATTGCAATATACCATGGGATCACTGCACAAATCTCATTCTGCTATTGGCTCTCATATGCTCACTGTCATGATGCTGAGCATCCCCCAGTGCTGGGAAAGAATATGTGTGTTAAAGCCTGCACAAGTCCATTGCTCTGTTCAAAGTTCATTTTGTCAATTATTCAATTTTCGTACTCTCTTTTGGGCTGAGCCGTACATATGCACTTAGCCCTTGCTGGGCCAGCTAACTCAACTTTTGATTAACTCAGAGATAAACATTTCCACAAGCAGTTAATCCAATGAACTGATACAAGCATTTGTCTAAAACTGGCTCTCCAGTCCCTCTTGGGTTCAGTTTTCTTTACAACAGCTGTGGTCAATCATTTCCAACATTCTTTGTGCAGCTCCATAAGTACATCACCCTTGTCCACCACACCTCTTTTAGGGGTTTACTGACTAGAAATGAAAAGTTAATTTTTTTTGTTTTAATAAACAGGTTTATTTAAGAAAAGCAGGTTTGAAAAAGAAAAATGGAAGATGGACAAAATAAAGATCAAAATAGAAGAAAAAGACAAGTGAATATAGGTAGGTGCACAGAAGTGTAGAGAGTCCAATTAATAACATACAGGCTTCATTCCTTGTGCACCTTGTAGTACTACACATATGTAGGTGTCAGTCTGGAGTAGTGGTGCATGTGGTCACAAAGGTAAAGAAGAAAAAGAGAAGTCTATGCTTTGGTTTATGTATTTTCCAGTCATTTTGATGATCCATTCATAGCAGTCTTTCCTTAGGTGCTGTGTGGGAAAGCCTGAAAGACTGCTAAGAAACACTGTCACATTGCCCACCTTTAAAGAAAATGTAATTGTAGAACAAGTTGTAAAACAGAAAGCAAATTTGAATTGTTAAAATTACTCCCTGTGGTGTACTGCGGTGTTCACTGTCATCATCTCACCATTTTGTAGAGTAAAAAAAAGGCTTTTGTTGGTGTACATAAACAGTTTTATGGTGGGAAGCAGGCCCAAACCCATAATCTGGGGCATAGGATAATCATTCAAAGTAAGCTGCCTATCTGTCATGCCTGTCCAATGCATCAGTGAAAAGTGTATCCCCTAGATTAATTTATTTATGCATGTATTGGTGAGAGCTGTTCTCATGCTATGCTTGAAACCCTATTGCTGGCTCTTTAAGTAACAAACTTCCCCTTTACTAGGTGAGCCTCATTCAGTTTGTTGCCAAAATAAGTGAGGTGTCTTCAAAGTCACATCTTATTTGATTGTGTACAGCAGTTCCATTAAGGTTTCATAAGGTGCTCTTATAATTTACCCAGGTAATTTAAGGACTGAAAGTCTTTATTGTGGAAGTCCTAAAAATAGACATTTCTACTTCTGTCTAAATGTTTATTTTATAAATTTAAATCAGGATTCTTATTAATTTTCTATGCCATGTAAAACAAACATCAGAAACATTGCTCATGAAAATTACGCCATGAGGAAGTTACAGTAAACTATTTCAATTTCTTAGAAGATTGAGTTACTTCTTAGAAAGGTTACCTTGGTTTTTCTTTCATGTTCATAGTATGAGAAAATATGAAGCAAAGAAACTTTTTTTGCATAAAACTTCATATCAAATTTTTCGTATTTTCTTCTGAACAGAATAATTAAGGACCTCTTTAACAGTAATTATATACAAGCTATTCCAGTTGGGATTTTTTTTCTCTTTCTAGATTACAGAAAGAAGGTTAAATGAGGAGAAAGGAAGTTGTGACTCTCTCAAATTTATGACTTTCTGCTTTTCATTTAACACTATGCAGTTTGCTTTTCCATCTGTGTNATGGTGTTAAATATTTTCCTTCACATTTTAAAAAATTTTTATATGTTGCCTGAAATTAAAAAGACATGAGAATTATTTGTTTGTTTTTACACTAGAAGAAAGTATCCTTGAGTTCAGAGGTGCCTTGCTTCATAAACTATTTTGAATAGCAGTAGCCTGCATTTGCTTTAATATGGTTGGAAGCATTCTGCGTAGTTTAATATAAAACTGACAAAAAAACCCTGGTCACAGATATCAAGATACTGAAAAGGAAGTGAAAGAGGAGATGGAAATATAGACACAGCAATACATATTAAGAAAAATACCAATAGTCTTTAGTCTATACCTATGTAGTTGTGACCTTTGCTGCCACTGAGGAAAGAGATTAGAGAATGGTAAGAGCCAGTTCTCCTGAAAATCCCAGAATTATTAGGGTTGGGAGGGACTTCTGGAGATCATCCAGTGAAATCTCCCTGCAAAGGTGAGTTCACCTAGAATACGTAAAAAAGAAACACGTCCAGGTGGGTTTGAATGTCTCCAGAGAGGGAGCCTCCACAACCTCCCTGGGAAGCCTGTACCAGTGCTCTGATGTCCTGAATGTAAAGAAGTTTTTTCTCATGTTAAGGTGGAATTTCTTGTATTTAGGTTATGGCCATTGCTCCTTGTCCTGCCACTGTGCACCATGGAAAAGAGTTTGACACCATCCTTTTGGTACTTGCCTTTGAGATATTTATACTCACTAATGAGATCCCCTGTCATTCTCTGCTCTGAGCTACACAGGCCCAGGTCCTGCTGTCTCTCCTCATAAGAGAGATGCTCCAGATCACAAGTCTCCTCTGTGTCCTCCACTGGACCCTCTGCAGTAGCTCCTTCTCTTTCTTGGGACTCAGAGCTGCATGTGGTGCTCTGCACGTGGCCTCACTAGAGCTGAGTAGAGGGGCAGGATCACCTCACTCAGTCTGCTGGCAATGCTCAAATTACCAATTTTGTCTGAAAGACTGTAGTAGAAAATGAGTAAGTAAGGTCTGCACTGAGACATAAGATTTCAAATACGTGTAAATGGCCTCTGCCAGAGGAATTGCTAAATTCTCTAGATCTTCTCAGTTAATCATTGCAATTACTGACAGAAGTCTAGGAAAGCATAAATGACTTTGAATAGATGAGTAGAGCTTTGTATTTAAGTTAAAATACCCCCTCTACAATCTTCATAAAAAGAGAAATATGTACTATTGTAGGCAACTACACTCTGGAGTTATTTACCATGACTTGTTGTGGACCCAGGTAGATGCAGGTAAGAAGGAATACCCAAATTCAGAGAATAAGTACTTTGCTGACTGTTAAAGTTGGCAGTACTCAGGCAGCCAGCCTTTAGCTCAAGGCATCCCTACATCCCTTGTCAGCAAAGGCCAGGAATGGGCAGCGTGGAAATTTTACTTATTGTCTCTTCTGTGTATTCATCTTGGAAGAAATGTTTTCCATGTGGAATGCATTTTAGAAAAGAATTGGGATCCTACAGCGCTTTGCCATCTCATGCCTGTAATAGCATCTTAGAGGCCTGTGGACTCTTCAGATGTTGCAAAATTATGAACGTAACACTGTATAAACACACATTCAGAATTTATTTTTGCAATTTCAGCATGCAAACATGCTCTCTCTTTTTAGTCTTTTTCCTTGCTTTTTTTAAGGTTTAAAGCGCAGCAGTTTGTTTCAAGGTGTAAGAGTAAGCTTAATAGTTTATTCTGATTCATAAAAATCTCATACTTTCAAATTAATATATACAAATTAGTATAGTTATTGATATTCTCCTGAAAGCATAGATTTTCTAAGATGTGCATAAATCATAAAATAACAAAAGACATGAATAAAATTTAATTTATGTTTGGGAATAATGCAACAGAAGCTGATTTGGTTGTATCCCGCTATTTTTTCTGATATCTTGCAGTGATGCGTGTTTGTGAAGATACAACACACACACGTGTGGGTATATTTGTCCTCTCTATCTCTCACTTTAAAAGAGAAAAATAAATATTCCTGGGCTTTGCATTTTGTATTTGAGTTTTCTAATTGTTAACTGGTTCTTTTTTATTACTGCCGTGGTTAAGAGCTGCTGATTCACAGACAACTGACAAAACTTGTTTTTCCTGGAAGTCATCTGTGACTCTCTTCAGAGCAGCTTGTGCTAATTAGACTTTGAAGTGTCAACTTAGTGGAAAACTTTTTTCTTCTGCTTTTTAAGAAAAGCATCTGGTCTGCTAAGAAAATGATTTGTTAGATTAGTAACTAAGTGCAGTTAAATAATGTTTTTAATGCTGACAAGCCCGTTGATTTGCCAGTTCATTTTAAATATTTTTAAAAGTACTTTTCACTGTAAAATATTTATTTGTGAATCAAAAGCCATATGTACTTGGGCTTTAAATTATGTTTCTGTTGTAGTGAGTTTTGTGCACCACTGATAATTCAAAGGAAGATCATGCTATTGGAAGTTCTGAATAAATACATGACAATGTAAGGATAAATACCATGACAAAAAACTTTGATGTGTTGTGAAACCAAGGAAATTCAGAGGGAAAGAAATTTAAGTGGGATAAGTAAGTGATTAGACTTCCAGAATATTAGCTCTATTTTTACAGTGCTCGCTGTAAAAGAAAAACAAACGCTTTCTAACCTTTTAGAATGCAGTATTACAGTCATACATGCTTTATGGTCACTGTAAAGAAGACCAGGATTGGTAAGTTTGAATGCATATCTCTTAGTGTGATCCTATTCGGGTTTTTTTTTTACTGTGGAGTTTTAGTTCCTGGGGGCAATGCTAACAGTAGCCTTTTTAACACAGGGAATGGATTTGTGCTACAGGCAGCTGGCCATGAATGAGTAGGTAAAGCTAACAGACTTGTTCAGATACTTTAGCTGGTGAGGTGTTAAATGTAACATCCCTGTGAGCTGAACAAGCGCTTTTCAACAGGAATAGGTGTAGATGTGCACCTAATTTGAAAAGAATAAGTAGGCTGGTGATTTGATGTTCATTAAAAAAGAAAATCCGTCATAGTTTTTAGAATTAAATGCCCATGCCTATGGGTAGCACTAATAGCAGAAGTAATAAACTACTGCTGTGACTTGGGGAAAAGTTCCACATTTTTAAGCAGCATTCATTTCATTTGGATATTTACATGTTTGATTAGAAAATGTAGTCCCTCATGGGATTTTTCTCAGGCACAAAGCTGCAGCTTTGCTCTTTGAGTTGATGTGACATGTATTTTCTTCTGACTTGATAAAAAGATACCCACAGAGGGAAGTAATTTGAATATATTACATTTGACATGCAATCGAGTTTTTTGTTTCTTTTTCTTTCAAAACATAGCTTTTTAGAGATAAATAATCAGATTCTTCCTTACATTGTCAATGAGATGAAGTTACTCGTTTCTAGTCAATACTTTTCAGATACTAAGTGTTTTTAATTTGAAACAATGTGTTGAGGCTGTGGGGTTCACTAGTAATATCTTAATCTAATCAAGTGAGCAATGGTTCATTGGTTATTTTTGTTTGTTTATTTTGGGACGGTTTTTTTCTTAGTGTTTTTATAGGGTGTTGGGGTTTTTTTGGGTGGATTTGGGTTTTTTGTTTTTTTTGTGGATTTAACCTTGAAGCAGTTCCAGCTGTGTTAATAAAACACAGGAAGCTACAGTGAACATAAATATATTTAAAGAAGAAATTCTGTCTCTTACCTAATGCACAGACAACTAAGCAAGAGCAGCTGCTTACTGAAGTCAGTTTCTTTTTCACTACATGTGGACTTCATAATCAAAGACAACACATGAGACTAGTTCACAGCTAGTAGTTAGCTAATTTACACCCAGTAGTTGCTGGTCAATGTGGCTTGCACATATGAGGTTGAATTTGTTTAATAGGGGAGAAGTCATTAAGCATTAATTGCTTTTGATGCTTTCAGGCATATCTAGAATCAGCAATCAGCAATTATTAAATCAGTGATTTAATCACCAATGATTAAATCAGCGATTTAATCTCAGTGAAATTTAAGTCTTATGTTTTGTCTGCCAAACTTATAAAGTTCAAACATAATCAATTTTCTTAAAGAATTCCAAGTATGAAAACAGTTTTGGTGATATGTGAGGATATATATGAGCATTACTTGAGTATTATGTGAATATTATATGATCAGTGTATGAGTATTATTGAAAATTCCTAATAATGCTGACTGCCTCTTTAGCAGAATCAGTATGAAACTTGAAACATTCATAATTCTTACCAGCAACTGGTAATACTCATGTTGCATGGAAAACCTGCGATTTTAGAGGTCAGAAGAAGGTTAGGGGTCCTTTTCCCTTGAGAAAGCTAGAGATTATCATACCATTTTCTGTTAGTACTGAGTATCATTAGGAAGAGGGAAGTTTGGAACTCTCTTTCTGTAGATCCCAGCAAGTAAGTTTTATCCAACTGAGAACAGCCATCAACATTGTCATGACTGAGCTCCAGATGGCAACTAAACACCACACAGCTGCTTGCTCTCTCCCCACACAGTGAAATGGGACAAGAGAATTGCAAGGATAAGAGTGAGAAAAGCAGTGGGTTCAGGTAAAAATAGTTTCCTAATTGAAATAAAAATAACAGCAATAATGATAATAGTAATAATGAAAAGGGGAAAACCAGAGATAAGTAAGAGAAATGATGCTGATTAAAACAATTGCTCACCACCAGCCAACCAAAGCCTGGCCAGTCCCCTGAGCATCAGCCCCCTGGCAGCCTCCTCCCCAGTCTTCTTGCTGAGCCCAGCACTACAGGGTGTGGGGTAACCTGCTCATCAGGGGCCGTCTGTGCAGGCTGTGCACTCTGCCAGTGCCTAGCCCAGCCCCAGCTATCCTGGTGGTGAGGTGGTGCCAGGAGGAGGAGAGGCCTTGAATCTGTAACCACAGCTCAGCAAGAACTAGCACCTGCTTGTGTTACCCTTGCTGTTTCCACACAAACCCAAAGCACAGTTCCTTATCAGCTACTGTGAGGGCAATTAACTCTATCACAGGCAAACCCAGCACAGCAAGAAAAGTATTTCTGAATGTTTTGCATTACAATAAATGATAGTGCCCAGAACTTCAAAATGTAGTACTGAGTTTTGTCTGTGGCAAGAGTGATTTTTCTATTTTGTTGAACCAATTTTTAAGTTCACTGATAATGTTTTAAGTCAGAACCCTGATGTTCACCTCTTCTGTTATTGTTACCAGCTATACATCTTAAAGCTTCAGCTCATTAGAAGTCTTTCTATCTTTTTCAGTTTGGTCATCAAATCTTAAGAGAAGGTGCATATAGTGGAA
Organism: Anthoscopus minutus; assembly: GCA_013399455.1. Classification (NCBI taxonomy): domain Eukaryota; kingdom Metazoa; phylum Chordata; class Aves; order Passeriformes; family Paridae; genus Anthoscopus; species Anthoscopus minutus. Next base: position 7,978 of record VWYI01028766.1, read on the forward strand.
CTATGAGGCACAAAATTATTTTAGAAATATTCTTGATTTTCCTTCAGCTATTGCAGCATAACATTTTTGAAATAAAATATTGCATTACAGAGCATTTCTCTGATTTTTATTCAAGTTAGTATAAGAGATACATACATTTAGCATGAGGTCTCATTCGAAGGACTACCTTTTTTTTTTTTCCTTGACCAGATTTTGCTTTTTCTTTCATATCCCAGATGTCTGTTTCCTATTTTGGAAACAAATGGTAAAAGTTGAAATACTCTTCCTTATTCAAATTTAATTTGTTCTTCTTTTTTTCAGTCCTGGACAACTTTTCTTGTCAAAAGTTCAGTGTCCAAAAGCTTTCAGCCAGTTCTTTTGAGGGCAACACTCAAAAGTTGGCAGAATGGTGATTGGGTTACCACTACTTGTGGATGAAGCGTTGTGCTTACAGATACTTGGACTGTAAGAAAAATGACTTATCTTATTAACTTGGAATGATAATTGTGACTAGATTTCAAATACTGTCAAACATTTCAAACTTGACCTTTACATGCAAATACCCAGCAAACATGCTGAACCGGAGGGCACTACTCCATTGAAAGGAAGTTCCTGGGAAGAAGGCCAACATTTGAAACAATGTTTTGATAGCTTACTCCAAATTTTCAAACGATGAGCAATGACAATTGTCCCTGCTAAATGTGTTTGTGTTCTGAAAAATTTACCATTACCCAAATTAAGCTTCACATTCCTTAAGCTTTCACAATTTCAGATGCTATATTTTTAAGAAGCTGAACTTGAACTCAAAACCCTACCATTAAGGCTTCATCAGGTTTTTTGAAATCTAAGGTATTATGTAGTAAAAGCATTATAGCCTCTACAATAAATATGTTTGACAGGCTGCAGTCTCCTATGAACTACGCTGGGACATCTGACTCTTCTAAACACTTTCAAAACCTCTAACATGTTAAATGCTTTATGAATACATAGTAATGATAGATGTAGGGGCAAAAGTCTGTGCTTTCCACTCTGTTCTTCTGAGTCTGTCAGAGGAAATACCTGTTCAAACTTGTACCCTATTGTTATAGACATTTGTTTTCCTTTGCAGCAGTACTGACAGTTGTACATGTGCTCTATCACATCCCATTAAGGTACCAAGCAATGCTTTTAAAGAACGCATTTCCTGTGCATTGCAGCCCATGTAATCATTACTTTGAGGTAATACTACCACTGGTTGCAAATCGAGTAAGTAAACCTTTGTCAGATATCTCTTCATATGCTTGGATGGCCACACAACAGGGTTTCAGTCTTCTTTGGGTCTAATTATGCCGTAATATATGAAGTTAGTAGTAGCAAAAAATAATTACATGTGGTGGTTGTGTTTTCTAGGTATAGCATACCTGAGTGGAATGTGCAGTGAAAAACGAAAATGTATAATTGCGGAGGACAATGGTCTGAATCTTGCTTTTACAATTGCCCATGAAATGGGTCACAAGTAAGTATGTGGATATTAAAACCTTGTATTTATTTGGATGTGCTACTACTGCAATTTGACTACTTTAACTGTGTACTTCAGTTTTTCCTTTCTTTCTATAAGGAGAGGATTTAAATTAAATGAAAAATTCAGAAAATGGTGTTCCTGTTAATAATAATAATAAAAAACCCCAATAACAATAACAAGAAGAAGACGAAGAAGAAGAAGAAGAAGAAGAAGAAGAAGGAGTAGTGTCAATACAAAGAAAATATTTGTGACTTGAAGTAATATAAAAATCTTTATAGCTACAAAATTAACAGATTAATTGGAAAGATTGCCATTGTCAAGGGAAAAACAGGTGCCTCAAGATGTTTTTTCTTTGCTGACTATGTTATTGTGTAACAGATCCAACTCTAACAATTGTTGCCAACAAACATTTTAATGAGATCATAAGTTGGAAGAGCCCTTATTTAATCTGGCTTTCTCAGGACAGATTCCATGAAAGTGTAGAATAGTCATTGGTCATTGCAACATTAGTATGTTTTTTGTCTTAGAAGAAGAAAATGGTAGCAAAATGAAGATGAAGGTAACTGTCCTTCACGATCAGGGTGGATGTTTCTACTTATTCAGTGTCAAGTATTTTAACCTAAAGCAAGAAATTATTATTTTGAAATAATAAAATCTGTTAAAAAGAACTTCATTATTTGCTTTACTACTTATAAAGAAAAAGAAATAAAAACTATCTTAGTTTTAACTCAAATGAAAGGGAGGCATGTATTATTCTGTCATTTTTTTTCTGCAGTGTCTGTGCCAGGTATTTGTGTATTTGTAGTATATGTGAGTTTTAAAGTGACAACAGAGGGGAATGTTTTGCTGAATGTGTGGTTAGGTATCTTAGGACAAGCACCTTGAGTTAGAAGTGACTTGGTTTAAATTTGGTCAAAGTTTTCTGAGAATGTAGATCCTATCATCTAGTGTTGAAACAAGAAGTAATTTGCAAGAAAAAATCTGGAAATTTAAATATTTGTATTGACTTTTTTTTCTGGATGCAAAATAAGCAAGTACAGAGCAATTACCTAAAGACTGACACAAGTATAAGTTGCTGGATGAAACAGATCTTTTCGTGTTTTTCCTTTTATTTTTTTCATTTTCATAATGGCAGGAAAAAACTCTTGGTTAATATAAGCTAACCTGCTTGCATAATGGTTGGATAAAGGAAAGACCTAAAAAGGAATTTGTATTTTGTAGCTACATACCGTTCTATTTCTATATTTTGCTGTAGTGTTTGCTGGTATTGGAAGAGGGAATGGGTAGAGGAAGAATTACTTTCTGTAAACTTATTCCTAGGACAGGAAACCAAGAATAAAGGAAAGGAAACAATCACTGAATATGATCTGCAGATAAGTTCACTGGTAGAGTAAATACAAAATTGTTTGAGACAGGTGTAATAATAACAGATTAGTACAGAAAGTATTTTTAGAGAATAGAGCCTTTTACTGCAAAATTACTGTATTTGAAAAAAGAAATACCACAATCAGGAAGAAATTTAACGTCCCTGAAAAATGGTGATATGTACCATTCTTGCAAAGTGTTGGTTGTGCAATACCAAACTTGCAAATGTGGCATACTGATCTTAAAAAGTTTATGTGGTTAGGTTATAGTGGTAAGGTTTTGGTCTTGCAGCAGACAATCAAACCTGTCTTTGATTTCCTAATGTCTTCTAGATGCCAAGCAGTACACCAAACAAGGTAGACAGAGAAGCTCGCTGTTGCTGTTAGCAGTTCTTCCAAGCCTGCAGCACAGGTCAGGCTCTGTGACCTGTGGTACATTTATTTGTGAGCTTGGAATATCTTCATGGCTTTGCATTGCTGTTGGATTTTGGCAGAGAAAGGAGTGTGCATGGTCTTCCTACAGGAATTGTGAAACTTATATTGCTTATATGTAAATCTTGGGGAAAAAGAAGTTACAAGGCTACATATGAAATTTCTGAGGTTTCAAATCCTTTAATTAAAATTCAAGTAAGCTTGGAAAAACAAATCATGATGGTATCCTAACCATCATATTCTCACAGAAGTAATGGCATTTGTGTCCTGAGAGACATACTCACAATTCTCTGTGGGTAAAGTAATGGTAATTTTTAAAAGTAGAAATAAAGAATAAATCAAATCTTGTGTCAATGTAAAAGACAGGATGTTGAACCAGACATTTCTTCAAGAAATCCAAAGTAATGAAGGCATGTGACAAACCACATAGTGTATAGAAGTGCTACCACAAAAAAGAAAGAATAGGTAGCCAGAGATTTATGAGCAGCTGCCGTAAAAACTGAACAAAACCAAAACCAAAACCAAAACCAAGAAAAAAACCCCAAGAAAACAACAACCAAACAAAAAACCATCCCACAAATTCCTCAAAAAACCAAAAAACCCCACAAAAATCCAAAACCAAATCAAAGTAAAGCAAAAAAAACAGCCAACCAAATAAAAAACCCCAAAATCAAAACAAAAACAAAAAAATAATCAACCGTCCCCAAGTGCAAAAGATGCAGAGGCATAGAGGCATAGATCCCTGCTTCATGATGGATTCAGAGTCCTTAGCTTTCACAATCTGAAATAGAGTGGTCTTGCACCAAGGAGCATAACGTGACATTTTAGAGACATTTGGTTTTTTCTGCATGAGTGTCTCTGTTTCCCAGCCAGGCTGTGGCAATTGCATAGAAGACGGTAGAAGTAGTTGAATCTTTGTGAAGAGACAATATAAAAATGTTTGAAGACAAACATTTGAATATAGATCCTATTGGAAAGGACTTTAGCAGATTCAAATATGTCTAGAGTATCTCTTGCAGAAGTTTGTCTTGCTCATTCTTAACTGCCTCAGAAGCCAAACTTAAATACTCACCATACAGACCAGTCATAAATAGTTCTTTCAACACATCGTCTTTTCTAGAAAACATTCACTAACTCTTCGAACCTTGAGGTCATTTAACTACTTCCTTGATTTTTTTGTGTGTAATACCTTTAATCATTCTAGTTTCTCTTGTGAAGAATGTAGTTCAGCAGCATAGAACCAAAAGCTTTCTCAAAGACTTTGCTTCTTGAAGGATAAAGAAAAAACCCATTTTTTTTTCCCTTCTGAGCAACAAATATTATTCTTATCCATTAATTACTGTACAAATAGATTCAAAACAGATGCAATGTAGATGCTATTGATTTTAATTTTCTGAGAATATATACAAACAAATACATTACCAGTTGTCATTGTATTGATGAATATAAGGTTCTAATGGCTTCCTTTCATTGAAGAAATTTTTCCTGATACCCAACTCGAACCTCCCCTGGCACAGCTTGAGGCCATGTCCTCTTGTCCTGTTGCCAGTTGCCTGGGAGAAGAGACCTTTATATTGAACATATTCTGATACATGGGTATTTATTAAGTTGGGTTGTATTGTTGGGTTTTTTTAATTTTTCCAATTAGAAAAGAAGTATTCTCAATTAAATACAATGTCACACTAAACCTTACTTTGTAATATGAAATGTCTTTGTTCTAGCCTTCTGTATCCGATTGCAAATGATATTTTAATGACATTGAGAATTAATGTAAGGCAGTAGTTGGGTTTTAAGCCCTGTCTATGTAATCAGTCTTTAAAAATTGTATCACATCAAGAAGATTTGGTTTTATTAAACATAGCCTATTTATTAAAATAAATTTACTAAGCAATAGGTAATTACAGAATGAGGTCACATTACAAAGTGAAAACTAACAGTTAATTAAAAGACATTGTCTCTGTGTGGAGACCAGAGAGAAGAGAGAATTGCTGGTATTGAGGTTAATAAGCTATATGTGATTTGACTTAAATAATGGCTCTCTAAGGGCTATGATTTCTTTTACAGGATGGAGAAATAAAGAATGGATGTAAATTTCTGCATCTCAAAATATATCAATTCACAATTATTAAGTGCTCTAAATGTAGTTTAGAAGTTGTCTTAAACACTCAAAAGAGAGACTGGTGGAAATTTTCAGAATTAATTTTATACATATCTGCATTCTTTTTCTGGCAAGCATTTTTTGAAATATGAGAAGTAACTGTTACTAAAACTCAGGATATTCTACCACATATTTTGTGGTGCTGAACATAGAGTCTGTAGAAATGCTGAATCATCTGTTTAGTAGTTTATCAGCAAAAAGCATATATTCTTTGTGAGTATATTAAAAAGGAGTATGAAATCCTGTTCCCTCATTGTTCAACTGCCTTACTGAAGAATGAAACCTTCCTTCAAAACTGAATTGATATGCAGATACGCCACCCATTGTTAACACTTCAGTGACTTTCCTATCTTAAGTAAGAAGGGTAGAGAGGTTTAACAGATTAGTGCATTGTTTTTCTCTTTCCTGAATATTTACTGTGGAGTAAACCAAATAAGAATTTTCAGTCTCTTACCTGTTACCAGGAACTTCTAAAAGGTTACATGCTCCAGGAGAGGGACTGGGCGATTCATTTGGAAAAAAAATAGAGGCTGAAAACTACTCATGTATTTCATCAGTGACAGCAGCTTATGAGTCATGTCTTATGAAGGATGAAAGAGCTTCTCCCCTTCCATATGCCTTCCCTTTTCTGGGACAGATCACAAAGATAGAGTTTATAATTCCTATTAACTCATAGCAAGACTGGCTTGCTTTTCAAACATATCAAGATTAGGAATGTAATCATTGGTACCTGTCCTGAAAACAGAATTTGGATGAGCAAGCCATGATTTGAATCATACTGCTGAAATTACATGCTTCCATAGGAGCTTTCTCTTCTTACGTGAATTAGTTACCTTCTAGCTTTTGCAGCACATTGTATTGCTCTTACTTGAATAATTATTTGATGATATTTATTTTACATTCTGGAAAACAAGATAATTTTGTTGGGATATTTTTTTGAGACTAAATCAGAAAGCAAAAAAGTGACATATATTAAAATGACAGAGTAATTATTTTGCTGATAATTAAGCTTTATTTAGTATTGGCCATAATATTAGTCTGGGGTACCTTTCTCCCAGAGTTTCTGTTTCCCAGCACCCTCAGTCAGGTTATCAAGGGTCACACAGTGTCAGTGGAGGCTATGCTGGTAACCTGTCCCCAAATAATCTTGCTTCCTTCTCTCTCCCATACAACCCCATGGGCTATTAGGGTATTGGCTAGAATTTCCATTCTTTTCATTGTGGCTTTATTCCAGCTGCAGAGTCTTTCATTTCCCTCCAATTGTTTCTTTCTTAAATTTTATTCTCTTTTTGACTAAAAAAAGCTGGGTTTCTCAGTCCAAGATACGTAGATATGGATATTAATATATCTATAGGTACTGTTAGAGATGTTGAGCTTTGGCTGTTTTGGCTGGGTTTTTCTCACTACTGAGTTTTCTTTCAAACCAAAGTCAACTGAACTGTGGAGGTGGGAGCCTAACTTTGAGTAAAACAGTTTGAAGAGTATAGCTACTGTTGGAAAAATTGAGCTTTGTAATGATTTTAAAAATACATGCACAACAGATGTAGGTAATAATTTTTCCCATACATGTATTTGTATCATTTCAGATTTACACAGAAATGGTTATCATTCCCTGCTTTTGTGCGTAGCTACATAAAACACATGCCTGGAGGAGGGAAGGCTCTGGGGGGAGCCTATGGCACCTTTTAGTACCCAAAGGAGACCTGCAGTAGGGCTAGAGGGGGGCCTTTTGCAAAGACATTTAGTGACAGGACAAGGGGGAATGGCTTTAAACTGAAACTAAATGAGAAAATGTTTAGTTTAGACATTAGGAAGAAATTTTTTACTGTGGTTGCAGTGAGGCACAGAACAGGTTGTCCAGAGAGGTTGTGCACTCCCCATGTTGAGTTGATCAAGACCAGGCTGGGTGGAATTCTGAGCCTGGTCTGGTGGATGGTTCCCTGTTCATGGCAGTGGATTTGGAATTAGATGATCTTTTATGTCCCTTCCAACCCAACCCATTCTATTCTATTCTAGTCTAGTCCAGTCTATTCTAATTCTATTCTATTCTATTCTATTCTATTCTATTCTATTCTATTCTATNGTGGAATTCTGAGCCTGGTCTGGTGGATGGTTCCCTGTTCATGGCAGTGGATTTGGAATTAGATGATCTTTTATGTCCCTTCCAACCCAACCCATTCTATTCTATTCTAGTCTAGTCCAGTCTATTCTAATTCTATTCTATTCTATTCTATTCTATTCCGTTCCATTCCATTCCATTCCATTCCATTTTATAATATTTTAGTATTGCTTTACTATCTGTGACATTTTCTATCCTATTTTTAAAACAAAATTGAAAATTTTTAGGGAAATTTATCTATAAAACACAGGAGTTGTTTAATAAGTAACTACTTTTAAAAAATTATTTGTAAGAAGGAAAGTAATGTGCTTTTGTTTTTCAATGATACTTACTTATTTGATAAAAATTAGTAGGATGCTTTAGCTTTGTATTGCATTTCAGCATTACATATTCTCTATTTCAAACATGATAAATACAAAATCACCCTAGTATTTTCATCGCTGTCTTTTTTTTTTTTTACCTATAGCTCAGGAAAAGTATCATTATGGTAATTGTTCTAAATTATTGGACTATTGGAGTTAAACCAACAGTGCAATGAGTGGTCTTGAAAGGATTTTTTCATTTTGTTACTATTTTAATGAAGTTCAAAATACATATATTAGATGCTGAACCATGCAAGTCCTTGAGATTACCTTACATACATTTTTTGTGCTTTAGTGGGTAAGTTCTTTGAAAATTGGTAGTCTCTTTCTTTCTTGCGTCCTTATCAAAGTAGACATCTTTGTTCCAAAGTCATATACTTATGCTGACTTAAATCAGTCAGCTTAGGATTTTTACTCGACCCATTAAAAACTGGGCACATGTGTATATCATTCCAAACTTCAGCAGCCTGAAAATTGTGCAACAAAATACATTTAAGATTAAAGATGGGAGAAAATAATGAAGTCTGCTACATACTTTGCATTCCTCTTTACTTGTACTCAAAATGTTTCTGGTGTTAAAAACCATGGATAAAAAATTGTTCCATTGGTCCAGTTCTAATCATGGAAAGATCTTTGGGAAAAGATCTTGTTCATTGCATTACTGCAATGCCAGGTAGAAATAAAGCATCACCATCTTTTGCTGGTAGCAAGACAGCTGAAGAAGCAGCTCAGGAAGAAATGGAGCACTGAGATGGGGAAGAGGTATTGTGTCAGCATTTTAGCTTAAAAAGATATGATTTTTTTTGCATGAAATTTAGATGAGTCATCTCTTTCTCTGGCAAGGTATTAAGGGTCATGCTTCTGCCAGCCTATACTGTTCTAGGATGGATTTATGCTAGATTTTCCTTAGGATAAGATTTGCAAACTAAACAGTTAGCAGCTGAAAAACAGCATGCAAAGGCTTAATTGGTTGTATGATACATTTAAAATATCTGTGAAAAAAATTGACAAAAGATTGTAACAATGTCAATGCTTTTTGTTAATACAAAACCTATTTTTTGTAGCTCTTCAGTGACTTTGTAATAGCTCAAGGATACAGCATGGGTGTCATATTTGCCAGAAGCCAATACTTTTCCTGTATTATCTAATTTCTATAAAAAACCTTCAGGAAGGGGCAATGTCTATTTTCATGTTATGATGCTAAATATATCTGTCACAGCAAAGCTTTAAATTGTTCATATACTTCAGTCAAAGGGCCACGGTTCTGTAGTTTGTCTAGATCCAGCACCATGAAGCATGGTGGTAGAAGTATTGGCATCACAGAGAAGAAAGCAGCTGTTCAGCAGAAGCTGCAAAGTCAGCTGAACAGCAGCATGCAGTGCATGTTAATATCCCTGTATTGTTGTATGCATCCCCATGCATGTTGTACTTTTATCCAGTTGTTTTAAGATAGGAAATGTAATCTGAATTTCCAGCATTGTGGACAATGATTCATATCAGGGAAATAATAACTGCATGAAGTTATTTATTTTTACTTTTTCTGATAATCTAATTTTTAACAAGAAGATTGAGATTTCCTTGTTTGAGTGAGATTTTCCTTTGAAGGTAAATTCTTTCCAAAGAAATCTCATTTTACCTTCTGCCATCTTAATTTTTCTGTAGCTGGTCAATCGCTTTTCGCTTTCAGCTAAATAATTAATTTACAAGTTGAAATGTGTCTTATACCATTTAACATTGTGCTTTAAAGCATTTATTCAATGATTTGTGAAGCTCTCATTTATTTTAAAAGACATACAAAAAATCATACAACGCTTAATATTTCACTAACTGGGATTTTAACAATAAGCCAACATATAACAGTTTATAAAATCCTGCTACTAGTCTGGTCTTTTTATATAATTTTCTCCCTAAAGATAGCAATGTGATAAAACATTTTATTAGAAAAGTGCAATAAAAGTACTAAGAAAGTAGTGTACCTTCTGTCTGTGATAGTCACAAAAGGGGTGTTATTTTCACTTATCAAATACTTATCAAATATCAGATAAATTAATAAATATGTTAGTGATTTATGTCACAAAATGGAAAAATATATAGGATAATAATTGCAGTGAATTTACAAATACTGTGTAGTAATCACTTATACTAATATGGATTTTTAACAAATCAAGTGGGACCTGATCCCATCACACACCACATATATAAACTGGCAACTGCATTCAGAGGTTTACTTTCTCCTTGGCAGGGGGAAAGTTTTCTAGTAGTTTTCGTTCTGTCCTGAGGTCATACTACCAGTATTATATTTGATCTGCAGTTCACACTCATCATTCTGTTGTTCTATAAATGACTTTGAATAAATCAATCACTTAATAATTAGCTCATTTAAATATAGAATAATGACTGAGGAGGCTTAAAAGAGCTTTGATTTTATAATACTCCAGTATAATAAGGTCAGGTTAAATTGTAGTTCTTGGTACTTGTTCAGTATATTACAAGTGGAATGCATTTTGAATGCAAGAATATAAGCTGTTCCCTAAAATTATAGGAGAGATGCTATTTATTTGGTTCCAGCTTTACATATATAAAATAATAGCAGCAGTAGTTAGTTGTTAAAGAATTGCTTTTTAACTGAAATATTGAGCTAATATGTTTCTTCTACTTTCAGTGGTCTGAGTTACTAACTCCAAATACAGGGAATTTAATGATGTTTCTTTGTATTATTTCTACTTGCATATTAAAGATTTAACAAAAAGTATTCCAACATTATACATGGTACCACTAAAAACATAAAAATCTTTTAAACAGTTTTAGAGGGTTTTTTAGATAAAAATACTTATTTCAATGGATTTGACTTATACTCTTAGAGGAATTTATTGGACCAAGTACATTTGCCAAAATACTTTAAAGCTGAGATTATTAAAATATAGTTGACTTGCACAGTGTGAATTTAATTGTTACTAGTATTTTATTTAGGGAAGGCATTCAATAGGATACTTACTACTTGCATATTTTATCTGTTGTATATAAGCTTTAACCAGAATGGGTAGAGCATTTTTATGTAACCCTGAATAAATAACACTTCTTTTCTTAAAAATATAATTTATTTCTATATATAGACATGAAGTACTTGTACTTGATGTAGATAGACATGAAGTGCTTGTTAAAGTACAGCACTGACTTCTTTGTTAATTGTGGTTTTTTTCAGGCTATTACAAAGTTGTCCTATAATCCCAAACTCCTTTCTCTTCCACATGCACATGGTGTTGCTTTACCCTTGTATGAGGTTGAATGATCAAAGCTGTGGGAGGCAGGAGGGGGGCACTGTGCTGGGTGCTCTCATAATACATTCATTCCATAGGAAGAGACACAACAGCACCTTACACAGAGTTTCTATGGTACCGTTGTATTAGTGGAAGGATGTAGTTATGTCTTTCATGTGCAGCAAAGGGGCTAGGAAATATCATGACCACCACTGCAAGCACGAATATTATTATGTTGTGTCCTTGATTGTTAGTGGAGAAGTAGGTATACATGCTTATAGTACTTACTCTGGTGTTGAATAAGGTAGCAATGACTGTTCAGCTTCTTTCTTTCACCACACACATAATGTGATATGAGGAATGAAATCAGAAGTCAGTTCTGCTTCACACTGACTTTTTTGTGGTCTTATAATTGATACTAGATCAGATAAAAATATGCAGCCGTTACCATGGTACAGAAGAGATAAAAAGCACTCACTAAATAAAATATTCCTGAGAATGTTTAAGAGCAGGTTCTGTTGCTTCTTTAGCTTACTTCTCAGATGATGTCTTGCAGTTTAGTTAATTGATGTTAACATACAGACCTTTACCTTTTCAATAGACATTTTTGTATGCCTATTCATTCAGGTAGGAATAAGATTCAATATTTGAGTTTACTGTTTTCTGGATTTTTTTACGTGTACTGGATTTGGAGGTGAGAGAGAACTGAGGAATGAATTCCGTTGGATTAGTACAGATATTTTGAATTACAGTTGAATGTCAAAGCAGGATAGAGGAAGTGTTACAAAAGTATGGGCAGCTGAAGTATTGGAAGATTATTAGAATTAGGTTTTTTAGTTGTGCTTAATGTAGCTGATATACACAGCTGTTATAAATAAAACAGTCTTAACCACTTCTTGCTTTAAAGTACAATGTTTCTGCAGAATTCTTATGCTGATAAACTTTACAAAATGCTTCCATGGTATGTGTATATATATATCTATGCACACACACAAACACACACACACACATACATATATGCAATGGTAACTGGTGTGATTATTTTTTGAAGCAATCAAGACCATGGTTCAGCTCAGCACACTTTTATCTGGCTGACTTTACAGAAAATTTTGTGACAAAGTCTAGCTTCAACAATTGCTCTTCAGAGTGAAGGAAAATAATCATAATTAGAAATTAGAGGACGTTTGTATTTTAATTATTTTAAATTTAAAATTGTATTTTTAATTTTCATTTTAAAATACTTTAAATAACATATAAATGTGTTATTTCCTCTCTGCATAAATGGGAGACATAAATTGTACAATAAATATTGTTAAGATTTTGTGTTTTAAATGTTTTAGCTTAAATAATATATATATACTGGTATATATATAATATATATCAGTATCAGTGTATATGATACTGATAAATGAGTATTTTTATATGACTACTTTTGCACTAAGGAAACATATAACTCAAAGAGCTACAAAAAAAAATTCTTTTGTATTCCACTAGTTAAATACATTAGATTTCTCATGTCTTCCGCCACAGTTCCTATGGGGGTAAATAATTCTGGAGATAGAGACGTCTCAAATTCTGCATGTGAGACATTCAAGAAGAATGTAAGGCAAGGGGAGAGGCACTTCTGTGTAGTTATTTTGTGCCATTCAGGCAGGTCAGGAAAAGACAGAGGCTAAGATGAGAGTCAGACACATATGCTTGCTGCAGTTATGTGGTTTACAAGTAGCAAAATTATCCCATTTATGCAGAAGTCACTGTTCCAGTGCTCCAGACTGCCGGGTGTACACATTGATGTAAGAGATGGAGCATTTCTATAGGCAAGGTAAAGCCCTACATGACATTTCCATTAATTCCATTTGTAAACACAAGGTAAAGCAAATTGCAAATTTTTGTCTAATTTGGTCCAGTCATGAATGGATGTTGGGATGGAGTAGAGAACAAAAGTGTTGGAAGACAGGCCTTTTTGTCATTTGTCACTGTGGGGAGGTAAAATAAGGAGAAGCATGATGTACTCCAGATTTTGTGCACAGCAAACTTACTCTGTCTTTGCAGTCTGTAAGGGAAAGAATCAATACAAGGCATAGAGTGTTATTAAATCTGAAATTCTGCTTTTGTGCAGGACAGAATTTGCTGCCAAATTCCAGCACTACTTTAAATCCCATACTCTGGAGAGTAGTCTCATGCCCATTTGTAGAACTCCAAAAGCAGTTGAGTGTAAATAATATTTCTTGTAATATCAGTCAAGCATGATCCACTTAGCTCATTCTGAAAATCTTAATTTTATTTAAAGTGTTCCTTCTTCCTCTCTGTTTGCTAATTAAGAATGAGAATGACTGTGCGTCTGCAGTTAAAACAGCAGCTTCAAGCAGATATTCAGCAGAATTTTTTATTACAGAGTGCTGAATTTGAAAAGTCACTGGGATGCATAAGAATGCTAAATCTTTATAATCAAAGTCAATTGAACTTCTTCATCAGTATTATTTTTTAACAAGAGTTTGAGAACACATTTAGCTGTTTTTTTCTTTAGAGGCAATAATTACACATTAAAGTAGTGGTCATTTTGCTATTCTAAAATTTCAACCGATCTGTTCCATAGAAAATGAAGATAGAATCACTGCCAAAATATTCACTAATCTTAAAAAATAAGACTATGTTGCCCATTTACTAGAGAAAATGTATTCATTAAACTTGCAATAATTGTACCGTTCTGAAAATTCAGAAAGTTATCCAAATTCTATACCTGACTGATTAGAATGTAATATTTCTCATTAAATAAATGCAGCTCCATTTCCATCTTCAATTATAGAATTGTCCTCTACACATGGTTCCATGCACTTCTATGAAAACATCATAGAAAAACTAATCAAAATCATAATTTCCTACATGTACTATGTATGAGCTATTTGCAGCCCTTCGCAAGAGTTTTAACTTACAAAAATTCTGAAATCCTGTTATTTTGTTTCACTTGTTTTATTTTTCATAACTTCAAAATTCAGCATGGGGATAAACCACGACAATGACCACCCATCCTGTGCAGATGGTGTCCATATCATGTCTGGGGAATGGATTAAAGGACAAAATCTTGGGGATATTTCATGGTCTCAGTGCAGCAGGGAAGATCTGGAAAGATTTCTCAGGTATGTGATTCAAGAAAAAACTCTTACTATATGACCTTTAGAAATAGATGCAATTAATATACTGCAATAATAAAAAATGTGAGAGATTTGTTTTGCAAAATCCATCAAAATATTTCAAATCACCATACTCTAATATTAGATGTATTAAAATCTGTTTTCAGCAATTACATGCTTTTTTATATTTTCATGTCTTAATGTATATGATTATACTTCTTTATACTTATATAGATGTTTTATACATGCTTACTATA
>VWYI01028800.1:0-41498 GCA_013399455.1 Anthoscopus minutus
TTTTGGCTAGCTCTAAACCCACAACAAAACCTCAGCGTGAACCCTCTGGTGCATTCCACTGATTTGCAAGGACAAGGTAGCTCAATCTGCTTGAGCAACACCTGAGCAACACTTTGTTCAAGCCTGCACCACTGTGGCCAGCAGACCTTGCCTGCAGGCACAGCTTTAGCAACAGCACAGCTCACCTGCTCTGCTGGACAAGCAGGTGTGTTGCCATGTTGGGGGTTGAGGTTCACTTTCACTCTTACTTTATGGGCTGCAAACCAACCCATCAACCACCCCTGCAGTGACTGAATTTGCAATGCAAATTGCCAGCACCAAGGGTTCACCACTTAGCTTATCTTTTCTTGCCCTTCTCTCAAAAATGTCAGTCCAGCTGGGATTGTGTCACCCTCAGCAATCCATTACATCTCTGCAGAGGAAGCCTGAGTCTCTCCTTTCTGAAAGGGATAGGCTTGAAGGAATAAAATTGCCATGGCTTTTCTAGCAAGGTTGCTTGATAAAGGGTGTCAGCTCTGCAGCGCCTGTGCTTTGTTCTCCAAAAAATGTGAGGTCACAGCTGCAGAGGAAAAGCTTCCATTTGTGGTGACAAGGTATCCTCATAGCAACGTGAGAGAGGCAGAACAGAAGTTCCCCATACCAGTGACTCATGGTGATGCTTCTACACATACAAATGGAGGAATCTGGGAGTGAGTGTATCAGTTAAATATTAGTAGAAGGGTACAGGATTATTCTCATCCCTGCTTTATTACTTGGTCTGCTTTTAAAATGTCTAGGCCACTTTAGCTGTGAAATGTCAGCCCCCGCTAGAGGGGCACAAGTCCGGTACAGGGCACCCAAAGTTGATTTGCAAAACCTTGGATAGAAACCAATCTTTCAAAATAACAATTAATATTCAGGTGCTTCTTTAAACACTGGTATATGTATTTTCATTGTTTTTCATTAAAGTTTAGAAGTATTAGGAAATCAAAGACTTTATTTTTCTCATCAAGAAATGCAGAGATGATGATTTTTTTATAGAGGCTGCAGGACAGCCCTACTAAGCTTCTGCAAATCTACTTCTTTCTCAAGTGAAAATGACATCTCTTCTGTGCAGGACTGTCATGAATGCAATGGAGTGTGATTTAGGAGCTCCAGCTTTTCAGTAGGGTAGCATCAAAATACAATGCTCTAGAATAAAAATTCAATAGTTTGTGTTTCTTGTGTTAGAAGAAAACAAACCAAAACCGTGGCCTTTTATATTTGGTATTTTTTGGTTTTGACTCTTTAGTTCTAGTCAATGATGTTGAAGATTTGCTCTCAGAACTTGTAATATTGATCTAGTCTTCTGACCTGCAAGATGCAGTGCTGAACATATCCTGGAAATTGTCGTAAGAGAGGCACCTTATAATCAGTACAGCTAATGAAGGATCCTTTTTAAACAGGACTCTTTTTGTACAAGCTTTATGCTCTTCTCCATTTATCCTGTCCCATGTGGGTGGTCAGATCTGGAAGTAAAACATTTTTTAAAAAATATCAAACCATTTCAAATGCAAGGAATTTTAAGTTCACAGACTGTGGCTCATTGTCAGTAACAATTTCTTGTGGGTCGGTGAAGAGAGGTTTTTTTCTTAGCCGAAGTGCCTCTCTACTATCTATTTTTTGGCTTGCTATGCTAGAGAGATGTAACCCACTGATGAGTTCAGAAAAACTAAAATATGTAGCTTGAGATAATATTGCCTTCCTCCCTCTTCATCCTAATACCAATTTTTTTTCCCGTAAGAACTTTTTCTTTTTGCTGAAAAAGAAGCTTAAAAATTATTCCATTAAAAAACATGACACTTTCTAAAATTCAATGCTGATATACATTTTTTCTTGTAAGCAGAATTTAAGAGAGAATTTGGAATAGCAACACTGTTCAAAATTCTGTTTGGAAAAAAATGTAAATTCTAACCAGTCATTATCCACTGTTAAATGGACTAAGAGCTGCCACCTGCTTCCCAAACTCAGAACTGTTTGCACTTCACAATCATTCCTGAGAGGGTGACACATGTGGTGCTTCTGGAGCAGCCTCCAGTCCCACTGTTCCCACACCTTGTTAGCCCAGGAGCTGTGCTTGTGGAGTTCAAGAAGAGGCCTGGCACTAGCTGGGGCAGAAGATGGTCCTGACAATGCTGTGCTATATGCACAGTATTTATGAGTTTTGTGCAGTCTTTTCACTCTTAAACTGAAAGAGGAAGTAGAAAACTAAATTTCAATAAAGTTAGAAAAGCAAAGCCTGAAGATTATTTCCTTGTTTCAGTACATTGCTATCTTTGACTCACTCTTGAGAGGAGAAAATAGATTTGTTTACAATTTTTGGTTACAATTTATTGAATTATATAGAATTTATTGTGTTCTCTGTAGGAAGCTGTCATGTCGAATGTATATTTTCTTTCAAGAGTGGTAAATCAATAGACACATTAAATTAAACACCCTGAAAATATGCCTACTAAGTAGATTTAACTTGTGGGTGGCACATCTACTTGAAAAATCCAACCCCATTCGTACTCCAACCCACTTCCCAAACCTGTCCCAGAGGTTATTATTGTTATTATATTATCTTCTTTTTTATTTAAATCAGAGGAAACATGGCCCAAATTAACCAATGTGACTGAACATGCAGATATGTTTCCTGTTTCCTTCCTCCTTGTTATCTTTTGTGAGCTCAGAAATATGCCCACCAGAAACAAACAGGTCTTAGCTGCAAGCAGCTGGCTCTCTACTGCTTCAAGAAGTCCCAGGCCAGGGCTGAGAAATTGTGTGTGAGAGTGGGCCAACTGCTTCTCCTCTTGCCTTTGCAACATGCTACCATTCTGTGTGTGGGCTTTGATTCATGCACCCTACTGGAGGCAGTCCTAGGAATTTTTCAGCAGCTTCAGATAATTAAAAATGAATAATGCCTTCAGCACAATAACCCTTGTGCTAATTGCTTGGATATTAAACTACATTCCTTTCACTTTGCCCTTACACTTACAGATGCTTGCATTAACATTGCAGCGGTACTGTGGAAGAGGTTAGGGTGAAAAATAGAAAAGTTAAGACAGTAAAAGAAACCAAAACATTTGATATTTGGTGTTGTGTGAAAGGCAGCTTGGGACACCAATAAAAAATTTTCTTGGCTTTTTCAGTTGGAACAATGACCTCATGCCAATTAATAATGATAACTAAAAGTCTACAGACCAAATCATACATCCTGCTTTGTCACCAGGATGAACAAGGCATCTCAGCCCTGGTCTCCCAGCAAGATGTCCATGTGCATTGATGCTTTGCTCTGCAGAGGTCCATAGGGTGGCCAAGTTAAGCTTAAAAGGGAGGAAAGCTTTCTACTGTGAAGTGAAACCCACAAATTTTAGGTCTCAGCTTCAAAGTCAGGGGTGGATTTTAAAGCCTTTCCCTATAGCTTTGGCATAGCATTAACACAGCTGGCAAAATGTGCTCGAAACTCAGCTGTGGGGACCTTGAACACTCTTATGATACATGATCAAGTTTTGATATCAAATTAACAGAGACAATAAAAATAAATCTATGCTTTTTGATATTATTGTCAGTAATATCTCTAGTAGTGCTCTGAATGGAGCAAGAGAATAATTTCATTTCCACAAGAAGTGAAGTCATCAGGAATATGTGGAAAGAGAAGGGGATGGAGGGTGTCTAAGCAGGGATGGAAAGAAGAAAGGCCCCAAAGCACATGGACAGAGAGACACTGAGGGAAGCTGTTCTCAGCAACAAATGAAATTTTGAAACTTACATGAATAGGGCTGATAAGAAAAATGCAACTGTTTGTGTTAGTGTGTTACACAGAGATTGAAGGGAAACAGGAAGGTTAGAAAGGAGAGTAGATGCAGTAAAAAATTAATTCATCAATAGGAAGTATTCTGAGCTTTCATAGACTAGGCCATACCTGAAACATGTATTTTCTCTGAAGACCTCTACTCCAGCACATCTGGAACTGATTTCTAGGAGGAGCCAGAGGCATTTTGCTTTACTCCCATATGAGATGTACCTGTGAGAGGCCCACGAATCACCTTAATAAAAGTTAGCATAAAAAGGGTCATGGGCTTATGCAGTGGGGAATCCATGTGGAGGGCTCAGATGCTTGATGGTGTTACTATGAATCACCTGAGCCCTCCTGATCCAGCATGTGCCCTCCAGCCACCTCTCAGTGGAGGTGGTATGTGCTCTCACTC
Organism: Anthoscopus minutus; assembly: GCA_013399455.1. Taxonomy (NCBI): domain Eukaryota; kingdom Metazoa; phylum Chordata; class Aves; order Passeriformes; family Paridae; genus Anthoscopus; species Anthoscopus minutus. The sequence continues at coordinate 4,209 of VWYI01028800.1, forward strand.
TCCCTGCCTGCAGCCCAAGCCCTGGGGACCTCCCCAGGTGCGCTGTGGGTTTGGGGCAGACAGCTTGATTGGTGTGCAAGTCCTGTGACTCTGCCTGAGAGGGTTTTGGTGGTGCTGTGTGGCCAAGAGAAGCCACAACTATTCAGCAGCAGCAAAGCTTGCTTCACATTATAAGCCACTGTCTTCTTTTGTGCTTACACAAGCTGGGGAGATGAACTTTAACAGGTTAGGGGAGTTTGTATACCTCATATTCATCCTCCATCAGTCCAGAAGAGTGCTGAGTTGAGGATAGCAGCCAAAGCCATTAGAGGTTTCAAAAATTGTTTTAAATCTTGTGAAGAACAGCTGCTGCCAGTATCTACTCACTTCATTTGCTGGATTTTGAATCAGGCTCTGATTATCTTCACACCTACTGTCTTGTCCACACCACCAAAATCATCTTCCTTCTAAGCTACTGATATTTTAATTTAGTATTTCCCTTCCTGCCCTGTGCTGTGGCTGCAGCATAGCAGATGAGTGCCTGAGGTGGGGAGAATCATGCCTAGCTGTGGAGGAGTGGCACAGGTCACGAGCTTCACGTGGGGGAGTGTGCAGTAGCATGTGCTGCAAATCTTGTGCTGCAGAACTGCAGAGGAACAAACAATTAGCAAAACAGACTGAGAAAGGAATGAGAAGGAGGAGGATATTAAGCTGAACCATGCTCCCATCAACTGAACCATGTTCAGTTAGCTGAACTATGTTCCCATCAACTGAATAGCAGGTAGATGAAACAGTATATATCTGCGCAGAGGCATGAGAATAAACTGAAAAATAGGAAGTCTAATCTTCTCACTGCCTTTGATTGCCACTGTACATTAACACTGGAAGGTGTTTCTATCCAATTGAGTTCTTCTCAGGAGAACATGGCTTGAACAGATACAGGGAGACTTCACTTCCACACTCCTCCTGATTTTTACTGTGAAATGCTGCTCATCTCTTTTGTTTCCTCTTATCCTAATATGTTCTCATTGACTGGGTCCCACTCAGGACTCCTAACTGGAGAAGGGAGTAGTGCAGCTGGCAGGCCTAGTTCTGGCAATTCTCCTGTAAGTTTTTTTTGGATGGGATCTCATGTGCTGAGCATCTCATGGCACAGGTAAAACTGGGCTCAGAAACCAGACTAGTTTAATGTGGAGGTGTGATGAAGGTGTCATATGCAGAGACTTCAGTCAGAAGCAGAGTTTTGCCAATAGCAGTAGAGAATTTCTTTATTCAGAGAATATTCCCAAGGTTATACATTCAAAACCATCCACCACTGAAGCAAGCAGAGGCCACATGTTATGTTTGCGCTCTCACTCATGTAAGTGTTAGTGGGTCCATGCTCGTAGCTCTACACACTTCATGTGCAGTTCCTTTGCACACACATCTCACAAAAGGCAATCTGGCTGTTTCCTTGCCCTTTCACACACTCACAGCACCCCAGTCCCTTCACACCCACAGTTTTCTGGACAAAACCTCATCCAAGTCCTTCCGAGAGCCTGTATGCACCTTGATTTTTCCTTGGCTGAAAAGAAATCTGCTGTGTTTGGAGCATTTCCTCCCCACTCCATGTGATTCTGATTTCACTAATTAAAGTTAATCTGATAAAGGGAGGAACTGTGGAGAAGAATAGAGCAAAAAGGCAGGCAAGCAGGGGTCACCCGGTGTGCCACAGAGAGAGGGCTTTGTGGCCAGGGAGACGCTGCAGGGCACAGAGGGGAGCAGCACATTGAGGCACTTCATCTGTTTGGCCCAGGGGCTGGGCTGAACTGCTGGCCACCCTGGCTGCCCATCCTGACCTCCCCACTGCCCTGCAGCACAACGAGCACTTGCAAGGTGTGATCTAATGAAAGGCATCAGGGGAGTGCTTCTGTCTCCTGATCATATTTATCCAGAATGAAATGAAATGTAGGCTGGCTCAGGGGATATGTAATGGATAACAGAGCTTCTCATGTCCAGGCCCCTAGTCTGCCTGATGCCTGGAGGGCAGCATTGATGAATTCGTTGCCACCTGGTTGAAGGGTTTCTGTAGGAAATGAGCACTTGGATTTCAAGATAAAAAGTACCTTCTGTGGACAAAAAGGTCGCTGGAGTAAGGAAGAAGTGTATGGGCATGAGTACCCCAAAGAGATCAAAACTGGCGTTCATGGCTTTGCCACACACAAAGTTACTTCCCTCCAACTCTCCTAGCAACACCACCATGTGGAAAAAGCACGTTGACACATAGCAGTGCAGCTCAGTGGGAAAGACACTTGACAAGGTGTCATGTCTACCACTAAGAGCAGGCAAGGCCATGACATTCCATTTCATTGTTCAGTATCTTCTCCAAAGAGTAACCTAGATCTTTGTGTCCAGCAGATTTACAGTGGGGGAGATCTTCAGAGAGAATTGGCCACTAAAGTCACACACATGCATGTATGGACTATCAGAGGCTGACTACTAGAAAGCTGGGAAATGAGGTGAGCTCACCTTATTTTTCTGAAATTATCTGCTTGTTGTCATTTAGGTGCTAGAATTAATTTGTCTGAGCCTAATGTAGTAAATCAATCTAAAAGCATCAGAGATTAACTTTGTCCAGCATCTATCTGAGCAGCAAGCAGCCACAGGTAGAGCTGGGAGCAGAACAGCCTCTTGCCCCAAACCTGCCAGCAGAGAGGTTTGCAGAACTTCTCTGCTGAGGCATGATATTCACACACAGCTAGAGATTTCCCACTTCTCTGCTTTCTTTAAATGGCTGGTACATACATCGATTTCGACAGCACCCCTGCCCCGCCTCTGCAAACTCCATTCATTGTTTAAATTAAACACAAGCATGGACAGGATCAGCAAGCAGCCGTCTGTTTTATTAGTGCTTCTACTTCAAATGTCAGTCTTAGTCCTTTCTTGCTGGGCTCTGATCTCTCATGACAATTTGATTAACTTTACATTTCCTTTTATTGTTGGAGAAACATTTGGAAAATCTTAACATATCCTACTGGCTGGTTCTGAGACCAAGATGGTGATTATGTCCATGCTTAGCGTCATCCATCAAAATCAGGCATCTGACAGTCAGACCACTTGAAAAATGTGTCATTCCTGAGAAGTACACGGGCCATAAAACATTTCTTACCTGAGAACAATCACAAGATATTCCTTTCTCTCTAGAGCAATGCCTTCCACTAGGAAATGCTTGAACATCCTCATTAGAAGGAAACACTTTCTACTTTGTACTGGTTCTCCTAGATAAGAGGACCTTCTCAGCTCCCACCAGCTAGAAACTGGTGTCTTGGTTTTTCCAAAAACCACATTCCCACCAGGACTCCCTGATGGGAACATACTGTTTATGGGGAACTACAAGGATATGACAGATCCTAGGGAAAAAGATGCTCCATTTCAAATTAACAGAACGACTCAGAACTCTTTCCTCATCCCTCATGCTCACACTAATTTAATAAGAATCTCAAGCCTCTGGCACATACTCATGGCTACATTTCTGCTCTTCTCTGAGCTTCTGGATTTTGGCTCAGCTCCAGAGTGTCAAGGCACCAGTGGAAAAGGCTGGAAAAGAGCCTATTTTTGTCTTTATGTTTCAATACCAGGATCAGAAATAGAAGTGGTAAGAACCTCACGGAAAAAAAGCCCTGTTTCCTGGCACTTTTGATGGAGTCAATTACCTCTGGACATTTAAATTCTTTCCCTTGCATCATTTTCATTAACTTGAAGATGTAGATACTCAGTCATTTTGAAAAACTGCACCAGTTAACTTTATTTCTGAGGTTATTGAGATAAATTCCTCTTCAGAAAGCACTCAGAAGTCACAATTAAGCTGATGCCATTAGGCCGTGATAAATCTACCCCACACCTAAGCCACCCATTTACTTGTTCAGTAAAAGCTAAAATCAGTGCTATCATATTATATTCACCCAAAAACATATCTGGGAAACTTGGTCTCAGATCCCAGTTCCTGACAGGAACTCCCAGAGTCTCAAGCAGTATGAAGTACTGATGGTCTCTTGATAATTACTCTTAAAAGTTTAGCCTATGTCAAACTTCAGGGTACGTGTGTCTTATAGCACACCAATCCCCAGTGCTTCTTATGGAATTTGCAACTGCGGCTGAACACTGCAAGTTGATGATCCTGGTACCAGGATCCCCCTGATGGATAACTGTAATAATTTTATTCTAGTCTATTATTTTCAGTCCCTGGCAAATTCCTGCTTCAATTCTCTGACATTTCTAATATTTCTCTGCTGAGACAAGCTTCCATTTCAGACTTCAGGAGCAAGTAGCTCTCTTCCCACTCAGAGGACAGCTAGCTATAAAATAAGAACTGCTTGAATTTATAATAAAAAGTCTCAGACTCTAACACTTCTGCAGTCAAATTACTGCAATAGAGAGGTCTAAACCCCTGAGTAATACTTAGGCTCCTCATACCTCCAAATATCTGTACTTCCATGTTGCAACACAATACCAAACCTCTCCTCAAGAAGAAAGCAAGCTATGAAGAAAAGAAGAAACCACAGCTATTCTAGAGTTAAAAAAGAGCACATAGTGAAAGCTGGAATCTGGCCTCTTATTACCAGCTCTCCCTGCCTGAGTTCCCATAAACTCCAGGCCTAATCCAGTATCTTGCTTTCAGTGCAATAGGTGCTGGGAAGGGTCTAGCCCCCACTGTCCCAGGGAAGTGATAAAACCCCAGGTGCCAGTTAATGCACTGCCTCTTATAGGCCCATGCAGCAGGTGAGCAATTATCACTTGCAGCTCAGCTTAATGCTTTACAGGGTCTGAGAACTGTTTCCAATTAGCGTCAGCGTGCCATGGAAATTAACTCATTTGTGTCACCTTGGCTTGCAAGTTGACTGTGAGGAACTGGTGAAACAACTGGAATTGAGTACAGGTGGCACTTCACCTCTCCTCCTGTTCCTTGGCACCCTTTGCACTGGATCTGAGGGGGACTATATTTGATGGAAGAAAATATGATGGAAAAACCATTTTGATCCATAACTGGGTGAGGGCTTGATCCATCCCCAGAGTCTTGTCTCCATGACAGTTTTCCGCACTGGTTCTCTGTGTCCGAAAAACAGGCTTTCAAGCACTTCCCTTTGGATTATTTAGTAATCTCATGAGGCTTCTCAGAATTTGGCCTCTAAAAGCCTCTTTTTATAAAGAACTGTGTCATATGTGTGTTTTATCTGTGAGCCTTGTTTAATGAATGCTTTCAGACATCATGAGCTGCTTTGGAGCCTGCTGTAAAGCCAACACCATTCCATCAAGCTTGCCACAGTGACGGTACTGACAGATATTTTCTCTTAAAAGGATGTTCTGAAAGTTGATGTCAGTGCTAAAATTAGGTTTAATACTTGCAGGGGTCCTTCTGTGATCTCCTGATACAACTTCAGTGACCATGAATGGTGTGCATATCAAAGGAACTATGATCTCCTGGACAAAGACCAAGAGGATTGAGGAGCTCTCAACTCTTTTCTGAGCTTCAATATGAAGAGTTCTGTGTGATTTTGAGCACATCACCTCACATCTCTGTGCTTCAGTTTTCTGCCTTAAGAGGTTACAATAATCACATTTGTTGAGATCCTGCATTTAAACATATTGTGATATTATTTAATGTCAGTGTTGAAAAGATTTTTACATTGATAGCTTGATTTTGAGCTTGGTGAATTCTGCTTACATGAGCTTCTTACAGCACCTCACCCTTGAATAAGGGAGACAAGATATTAGCAGATTGTGATGGTCTATACATCCAAAATTATCTGTAAATGACTGATTAAACTTTAGAGACTGTGTCTGTGTGTTATGGTTGGACAAAATATAAATGAAAAAGCCAAATTAAGCCCTCTTATTAAAAGACCCAGTTCTATTGAAGAACTGTTTATAAAATGACTGGCGAAGGAACTCTTGAGTTGTTGATCCTGCTTCTGTGGCCTGTACTCTGAATGTAAGTTTATCACAGCATGTAAGGATAACTGTGGGGTCTGTAGGCAGATGGCCAGAGTTCTAACCCAAATTCCCAAGATTTATTGCCATTTGATTGTTTTCTTTTTTTTTCCCTGCAAGCAATGCATATCTGCAATCAGTCTAGGTCCCTCATAGGAACCAAAATGCCACAGCAGCATCATGGAAGGCTTGTACCTGTCTCTGCAGGAATTGACTTAGCAGTAACGACAGGCAGGGGCTTCTGAAGCAGCCAGAGCAGCAGGAGAGCTTTCAGCAGCAGAGGGCCAGAGCCGGGAGTGGCCCTGCACCAGGGAGAGGCTGCGCGCCCAGGGAGGGGAACTTCCCAGAATTGGAAATCTCGAACTGCTTCACAAGAAGAATCCGGCCTGGGCCCAAACTTAAAATGTCAGGCCGAATCTGAACTGCCCCAAATTTGGATCTGGACGTGAAATCTGCAGCTTGGGACCATTTCTGGTTTATATTTAAAAAGCTAATTTGTTTCTTTGCCCTGGGTAGCTAAGTGTCACAAGAATGGACATGGAAGCGGCAGATTGAAATCTGTCAGGATTCTATTTTGCAGTAGTTGGAAAAAAACCTTCTTTCCTTGATGCAGGGAACAAATTTTGTCACATCTGCAAGCCAGGGAAAATCACTGGAAACTCTGGAGTGAATAATTGTACACAAATGTTTACAAAAAAATAAATAAGAAGAATGTATGCATAAGTGAAGAATAACAAATGACATGTGGCCAAACCCCTGAATAGCTACTAAAGCCTGGGACTGGGGTATTGTCCCGGTTTTAGAGACAGTTATCTGTCAGGGAAGGCAGAAAAAAAATTGTAAGCCCCCACCCTCTCCCTCCGAATTATTATATCTCAAAAAACACGGAGTTCTCAGGCAGAGATATGGGGATAGGAATAACAGTTCTTTACTAATATATATATATATATATTAAGGTAAACCAACAACAATAACTACAGTATTAACAACGGAACAGAACAGGGATCCCGTCTCGGCCGAGACGGGAAAAAAACGTGGAGGAGAGGCAGTGCCTCACAAACCCCTCAGCTGGCACTCAGTCCCGGAGCTCCTGCAGGGCTCTGAGGAGAAACACCTCGCTGGAATGGCAGGGATGAGCAGAGAGTCCCGGGCCGGTGGAGGAGATGGATCAGCAGCTCCGCGGTGGCAGCTGGGGCTGCAGCACGTCCGGCAGGACAGGGGAGTGGAGGCCACAAACGGAGAGGAAGAAGCAGAAGCAGAAGGAACCGCCGCTCCGTCTGGATGATGGCAACCACCTCCTCTCCCAGCAGAAACAGCTCCGAGAGTGTCTGTGTTGCCCTCCCAGAAGGACCCAAAACCAAAAACTGCTCCCCTCCCCACTCCCCCCGGGGGCTCAGCCGATCCTTTTGTCTTTTAAAGTACCGATGATGTACCAGCCATCAGGCTTTCTCTCTCAGCTAAATGGGAAAAATTCTAAGAGCTAAGAAACGAAAAAAAAAACATGTAACCCCCAACAGGTATGCAATTTTCACATCATTTGCAGCCTTGGGCAACTAGAAAGGGTGGAGAGGTGATATTAGTGTACAACGGCTGCTCAGTACCTCATATTTATAGTAAATTTCCAGTGGCCAGGGAAACAGATCACACAGATCCAGCCTGGGAAAGGATAGAAAATGCCCAGGATAGTTTCCTGCGTATTCCTGGCCAAGAGAGAGGATTTGAGCAGTATACTTGCCTGCTTCAGGCCTGCCAATGCCTAAACCCAGACTTCTGCTTTCTTTGCTGTCCCTTGCTTGCTCTAAGGTCCTACAGTCTCTTCATATTTCAGAGATGTCTTCTGTGTCTTTTTTCCTTCAAGGTCTGAAAGGTCTCATCTTCCAGCAGATATTACTTCCTTTCATGTATTTACTCGCAGCCTACTTATGCATCCCTGGAGGATGGGGTCTGTTCTTCAGAGCCTGCAAGACTTGTGGTTTAGTTTTGTGTTTTGCAGAAAGAAGCTAAACCCTGAGCTCTGGGTTCCCTGGGCAGCTTGGGTTCCTCAGGGTTCCCATCTACCTCCAGGATCACAGCCCTCTCCTTAGGGGCTTATTTGCCTCTTGCGGAACCTCCGGCTTGCCTGCTGCTAGTCCTGAGCAAGGAAGAAGTATGGAAACTGCATGTGAGCAGAAGAGATTTCATTTCTCTTGCTCCCAAAAGGAGATACAAGAGAGGTCAGCTGCCTGATGCAATCAACATCATTCCACTTTGGAAATGGCTGTCCCAAGGAGAAGGAGTCCCTTGGTGGTTTGTTCTTCCCAAGGCTAAAGTAATGAGTACCCAGCAGTGATAAGAGCAGGCTGGAAGCTCTACCATCTCTCAAGGAGCATGAAAAAAATCATTCCTGCTCATCTTTGGAGTTACAGGGGGATGGTAGCTCTGCAGACCCACATTCATACTATGTAGCAGAGAGCTGAGCTTCTGGAATATGGCGGTATTCCTAAGCACCTGTTTGCTCTACCCTGTGGATTGCTGGGACCAATTTTCCATTTACTGACCCTGTGAAAAACAAAAGACAGAGAGAAAGCCAGTTTGTGAACTATCAGAGTGAGTAGCTGTTGCTTTTTCAGAGCTGGTTTTATGACAGGTTGTTTCCAGGTGACTCTTAGCTGATGCAAGGATTTGCTTGACATAGAGTAAATGAGACCATGGAGAGGTCTTGAGGTAATCAGACAGAAGCAGCACCCCACTTTTCCCTTGCCCTAGTGATAGCTGATGTTCAGCTGGAGCAGCTTGATGAGAATCTCCTGGGTGATTTGATTACATCCTGCTTATAAAAAAATACATTATGTATGTATATGGAGAAGAGCTGTTGACAGCAAATCAGAGAATAAATCCAAACCATATCAGCCTGTGAAACTGGCCTGAAGAAGATGATGCGTTACAAATTACATTGCAGGGATTTCCTCCTTGTTACTGCACAGTAACAGGGCTCATTGCACACATAATTTACAATATCCAGGTAGGAAAGCATGCAGGATGTGGCAGCCACATAATACTGTTCACCTTCTCCTAACTCCCAGCTGACTGCAAGAGGACAAAATTACTACAAGCTGCATCTGAAAGTAAACAGAGTGTTTTAATTGCGATGTAACTGTGAGGCTGTTGGACAAGAATTCAGTTTTAGATGGAAATGGGAACGATCTTGGACTACATTCTCTCCAAAATTAAAGGCTATTTTGATCTGGGATTTTCAGTCAGGCCATTTGAAAACCTTTTCTGTCAGACCCAGGGTGAGATGTGAACACTTCCCTTTCCTTACCTCTCTTTCTAACCAAGTTCAACAGACACAACCACGGACACAAACCCAAATCAAAAAACCTGCCCCGTGCAGCAGACTGCACTGCAGTTCCTCTCCATCACTGTAAGGCTGCAGACTATGATGTCTTGCCAAGCCACCAGTGCTAACAGGGCTTCTCTGGTAACCATACTGTGAAATGAGTGACCTGCTGGGAGACCCACCCCAGCATGGTGTCAGTGGTTGAAATGGTTGGTATCCAGGGTAAATACTCAGGGCTGGTGTCAGCTCAACATGGCGGATGGAAGTGAAGCCACCCATCTGTCACTCTCTTGTGGTGATATACTCTTCAGTGCATGCAAGCCTGGATGCTGCTAAAGAGCAGGGACCCACAGGGCTCTTCCCTCCCTCTCTCTGAGACAACTGAGCTCTATAGAAGATGTTGAGGGAAGGAACAGCATCAAAAAAACAACTTTGAGAAAGAGAGGTAATTTTTGAGATCCTGCCTGTTTTGTAGGCTTAGAAAGTTTTGTGGGCTTTTTCAGTGCTTATACATACTTTTTCATTTTCTTATTTTTCTTTCTGTTTTTTTATCTTCTTTTTCTTACTTCCCCCCCCTTCACATCTTCTTTCTGTTCAGGGAAATGCAAAGGTAGCTTTCAGAATCAAAAAAGTGCAGAACTGACTGCCAAAAGGAAAACTGCAAATTCCTTCCAAGCCCCTACCTTGTGATTTCTTAGTTTTGTTCAAATAAAATCCCAAAATAATAGACTGTTACTACTAGAATTTATCATTAAGTTTTCAATGAAAAAAGACCATACATGACACAGTTTTCACCAAAAATAACAAAAAACCCAAAGGCAACAATGCAAAAAAAGCCCTCAAGTTGAATGAGAGATCCCTTTTTAATGAAAAAAAAAAACCTTTAAACATTTTCAGCTACTTCTAGGAACAAATGACTGTCTTCTGCTTTCATCTAAAACCTGGACTTGGTTTTATCTTGTCAGCTTTAGAGCAGAAGCAGAACATACCAATCTACAAAAATGAGAGCACGGTGGGCAGGATGCAGCTACTAAGTTTCCTGGTTCTGAGAACTACCTGGATTGTAAAGAATCTGATAACTACCAGCAGCGATAAGATGGTGCATATTTTACTGGCTTTTTTTGACCCTCTGGGCATGAAAACCTTCTGTTTTCTGTGTCAGGAAGACCCAATGGATCAGAAATAAGGATAAAATAACATTTTTGCCCCAGCAGAGGATGCTGAGGCTGAATCAGCGGCTGCTCCTGCATCGCTTTCTGGGTGCTTACACAACGTCACAGCTTGCTCCCTTTCATGTTTATTATTTGGTATGTCTTGAAAAAAATCAACCCATCCTTGGAAAAACATTTTTCACTCTGCTCCTAAAATTAAGATGTAGAATCCCATCTTCTTAGAAATCCATAGGAACATTGCCAGTAACTTTCTTCAGGCTAGGATTCAGCATGTGGCCCTGGACATCAGTGATCTTGAGAATGTCTCCTGCTCCATGGAAAGAACTGTATTGTCCCTTTCAGACACGTCCTGCTCCAACAGCAAACTTGTTAGGTGAAAACCCATCTTTTAATGTTATGGTTATTTTCTGGTATTACATAATTTTGAGGTTTGTGCCGGTAACAAGCGTCAAGTGGCCCTTTAATTTCTAATCTCTCCAGTACTTGGTTGCTTCTCTTAACTTTCCTTCTTTTTGCCTGCTGATGCTTTTGGCTCCTGTTGCAGCAGCACTTCATTGTCCTGTACATCCTAAGCATAAGTGAATTTGGCCAGAGTCCCTGCCACCTGGGGTCAGTAAATCGCTGTACTTATCAAGCAATATACAGGGCCAAACCCACTGATTGTGCCTGGCTGTTGAATCAGTATCACCACTTGACTGGCATGAGAGAAGAATTCAGTCTTCTTTCACCTTTTGCTGCTTGTGCCTGCCTGCACAGCTGAGGCAGAAGGGCTATGCCAGGTTTTGCACTGGACTGTGTACAGGGACTTTATCTTATCCCCTGCAGACAAAGAGTTAACTCCCTCCCCAATTTGTCAGCAGAAGGAGGATTTAGAAGAGATTGCAGCATCATTCCTTAGGCATACCCAGATGCTCAATATTAACATAGGCAGCTCTGTGAAGATTTTTTCCTGCTACCCATCGGGTGGGAAAAAAATTTGGATGGAGTAGTGGTTTGGGTATCACTTTGCAGGTCTGGAGTTTAACCCAAATGGAAAGACATGTAGCTCCAATTACTTGATGTAATTCGGAACACAGAAAAGTCACTTCTTGCTAAGTCAGTATTTAGTTTTGGTTAGCTCTTACTTCAGTGGTAAAAGCCACAGCAAACTGCAATCTTGAGCTTTTTTTTTTTTTGAGTGTATATATATATCTGTATGTGAGGCCAAAACCTCAATCTCAGTATCCTGATTATCAGAGCAGGCACTGAGATATGACTCAGAGGTATGTATTTAGCTACAGTCTCTAATGAAAGAAGAAAAACAAGACAAGATCAAACGGGAAATTAACCAAACTCATTAAAAAATTCCAACAAAACAAACCAGCAACAAACCTCCATTCCTTTCCTCATTTTTCTGTAAGCTTTTTTTTATTACTTTTCATCTAGCTGGGTCATGAATCTGAGCTGCTTTCCTGGCAGTGTAACGCAGTTCTCATGCCACAGGCAGGTATTGTTTTGTTTGGATTTCCAACACTGCTGAAGTTGTTTGTATACAGCCCTGTTTTCATCCATGTTGAGACTAAGAGCAACATCAACAGAGTAAAAAGTGAAAAAGAAAAAGCTTTCCTTAGTGGTGCTGTGTCCCTTTTATGACATAAAAGTTGTCCCTTTTATGACAAAGCTTCAATCTGAGTACAAACTAAGAAGATGATATTCATTAAAATTTTATTATAAATGGGTGATAATCTATTCATTAAAGTAGAGAAGGGAAATAGGTGACTTGTTTGACTTGGAAAACTCCACTGACAAAGTAAGGGATTTAGTTATCTCAAAACAAGAGAGAACCTTAACTAATCCCAGGAGTACTCAGGGGACAGAAAGGGATGTTGATAAGGAACAAAATGCTTCAGAATCTTTGTAAAAATACAGTGCTGCCTGGCTGAATAGTGTGAACTATTAGCTGAGAAACATAGCTGTGAACATGTGCAACAGGATCAATAAATTTAGGGTTTTCCAGGACAGTAAACCTTGCTTTCCCATTTGTTCAGAACCAAGTTTAGTTTCGGAGTTCTATGTGTTCTAGAGACTCAACTGAATCCTGTACCTTGAAGAAACCAGGAATATATGGGGGAAGACCCCAGGATAGATGCTTATTGCAGTGCAAAAACCTGCAACCCTTGATAAATAACAGAGCATGATCCCAAGCTGTCTCTGAGATTGACAGAGCAGAAGGTATTTCCCCACAAAGCTCTAATGTTTGTTTTCTGTTTCTGATCATTGTGACGCAGGCTCCATGAGGCAGGGACTGCTCTTTGTCATCCTTAATGCCTTTATGTGCCATAGTCTAGCTTTTCCATCTCCCAGGTGACAAGGGAGGTCAGTCACTTCAGTCCTAAAATTATTTAAAGTATTATTCCTCTTATTATTAAAGTATTGTTCCTCTATTATATTACTGGCCACTATATACATCCAAAGGAAAGAAATGGAGATTATAAGGAGAGGTAAGAAAGAGTTGTCTGGCACACTAAAGCTGTCTGTCTGCACAAGCTCTGCCTGTTTGAATCTTTGAACTATTTTGAATCCAAGATTTGGCTTTATATTGCTCCAGGATCATTCTTGATCAGTTTTCTGTGAATTTACCTCAAGACCTGGGAAAACTAAATAACTTGTGCCAGTTTCATCAGCACCTTTCTGAAAACAAAACAAAAAAGCAACACCAGAGGGTTGAGCTAAATATGTTTGACAGGCCATGCTTTCCTCCTGGGCTTTAAAGTCCAGGCAGAACTGACTCTGCATAAAAATGGGGTGGTTCTCTCCCCACCCTTCCAAAATGATTTGAGCCAAATGAAGGATGCCTGATTTCCAACCTGATGCAAACTCCAGAAAAATGTGAGGCCAATTTTGCTGTGTCACAAGCTGATCTTTCACAGATGCTGAAAAGCTAGGAAGTGCAATTATGGGAAAATTGCACTAAGTCAAACAAGTACATGCCAAGTTCTGCCACTCTCCATTACTCACCTGAGCCCCTTGATTGTGGCAGACAACACACCATCTGTATGTTCTTTGTCAGAGGGGAGAAAAAAAGTAATCCCAAGAGCAGTGCCTGACGAGGAGTGGGAGAAGTGGGGGTGGCTTCCAGAAGAAGCATGCACCCAAGAACCACTGCAAAGCCATGGTGGTATCCAAGAGCTGGGAGCTAGCTCAGGAGTCATGGTTAGCAGAGACCTTTGCCAAGGTAATTCCAGGCAGGGCAACCTCAGTACTACCACATGGTACTCCCCATTGCATTTGACCATCTCCAGATCCCTGGAAAATGGCCCTCCTGAGCATCCAGGTGTGAAGCTCAGTTTTCATGAGAAAAGCTCTCCAGGCATTTGAAGATAACTTCCAGCCCCTTCTTGGACTGGAAATAACTCATGATCTTCTCAGAAAAAATTACTCATATTCTGGTAATGCTGCTTCCTAACTGGGCTGGATCCCACTATTCCTGAGGTATCAAAACACAGAAAAGGAGAAAACAAATGAGGAAATAGCCCAAGAGGGTGGGGAAATGAAAGAGATACTCCTGCTCATTGAACCTCCGAGATCACTCAGTTTGCCAGTCCCCATTTCAGGGAGGGGTTGAACAGCATCCCCTCCCTTGACAGGTTTGTTGTGGGATAAACATCCCCAAAGGCCCTACAGTGTAGGAATGGGACCTGAACATATGAGATTAAGAACTAGCTGCACCGGTCCCTGGAGGTTTATCTATCCTAATGGGCTCCCAGGGGAAACTGTCTCCCTGGCACAGCACAACTAAGCTGCAGTGGGTTTGGAGAGGTCAGTGCCTTCAGGAGGTTACACTGAGGGCTGGCTGCCATATTACAGAGGGGTCATCTGCAGGGAAACCTGCTCCCAGCTCCACAGGACTATGTAGGGAGGTGGGCTTGTGTCCTTTCAAAGCTTGCATACTGCAATTACAGCTACAGCACTTTGTGGATGTTGTTGATCCTGTCAGCACCTTAGCACCCCAGTGGCTGGCAGCTATCAAAAGTGGGTGTCCCAGAGGGGGAAACTGAGGATCAAAGAACAGGGGTTTACCATCATTACTGCTTACAGTAATAAACAGTAAGTGGAGTAGTGATCACAAAAAAACTGAAGGAAAATGCTAAAACTGGGAGCTGGCATTTCAAGGTGGGTGAGGCACCTTCCTCCCTGGTGCTGAGCAACTGTGGTGAAAGGAGGAGAATTTTTGTGCAAACTCCATCCTGAAAGAGGGTGGGGGGGCTCTGCTCCCCTCTGCCACTGTGGGGGATCCTGACTCCCCATGCAGGCACCTGACCAAGCCTGCTGGATGCAGCCCCCTCTGCTCTGCTTGCAGCCCATGCCTGCCACTGGTGACCCTCACACCTTTGGGCAAGGAGAGCCCCAAAGCTGAGGGTGGCAATGAGGGCTGAGGAAGCTCAAGCTCTGTGATTTCTGTGTGGCTTTGTCCACATCCTCTCATGCTGGACATGTTTCACAAGTACTTCAGCAAACACATTTACTTGCAGGAATGTTGGCAGATCAGAAGAATTTAGAGAATATCCAGGGCTGGGCCCAGCTGTGCTGTGAACTGGGGAGGTGCCTGGCATGGGGAAAAGAGGCTCTGTAGCCATGTGTCATATGCCTCAACACATTTGAGTGGTGCCTGTGGAGCAGAGGGCAGGCTGGGAGACCAGTCCCACTTAGCCCCTGAATAAATCTGCTCATGCATTAAGAGAAAGTAGATTCTGGTTACGTGAGTACCAGAAATAACAAAGCAGAGGTACAGGTGCTGGAGAGTTGAATTCACCAAGTGGAGAAACAGAATCTCCTCAAATGCTGGTGTGGGACAGGAGAGGGTTGGGTACAGCATGGCAGCACAGCTTAGGGAGAAGCCAGAGTGGAAATACTGAATCCAAAGTCAAAAAGGGTCACCCTACACTCATCTCATGCCAAATGTGTGTGGAAAGAAGACTTTGCCACACAAGAAATTATTTTCTGATTAAAACCCTAGAAAACGGGACAGTTTTGCTTTTAGCATGACATTGATCAGCACAGTAGTCCTTAAGGGCCATGACTGTGGGGAAAGCTTCCCTGTGCTCTGCACTTTGCTCACACTGTCAGCTGGATGGGGCTCTTCAACACATCTGAGATCCTCTTGCAACCATGGCTTCTTTCTGTCTCCAATCAGGAATTGGAGAATGGAAGCGAGAATAAATCAGAAAACAAAACTTGCACTAGTTGCCTTGTTTTAGAATGAGACTTTTAAACTCTGCTCTTCCTATTGGGACAGTGGAGTAACCAGGGAAACAGAAAGCATTTTTCAGCCTCAGGAGAACCAAAAAAACCATGACTTCTTTATTAGCCTAGTAATTATCTTTTAATCCTCTTTTACTAAATATACAGGACACAAAAATGGTTGGGCTGTAGAGGCTGTAAGAAGCCAACTCCTGGCAATGCTTTAGGGTTTATAGTGTTTTGGGACCTCGAGAAATCACCCTGGCTGTCTCCCACCCCAGGGGGATACTGCAGTGGCTGCCAATGCATGTGAGAAGTAGCTGATGAGGAGTTAGGGACTTAAAACACATGGAATAGGAATTTGGAGTGGATGAGTTCCTCAGAAGTAACCATCTTGTTACACACACTCAAAATGATGCAGACAGATGAACACATCACTTTTTGGATTGTTTTTGGCTGTGCTCAGAAGACTTGAGACAGCCTCCTAAAGAATGTATCTGGGCAGATGGGTGAGTTTGGATGAGAAATCATATAGATAAATTCCTGAAGACTTCTGCTAAAAACCAAAGATGAGCCTGAACTACTCTGGACTCAGCTTTGGATGAAGATTAGGACTTCTGCTCTCTTTGTCTGACTGTCAAGTTCTGTTTGATGGCCACCTGCAAGCTGAAAGGACACAGTTCCTTGTTTCTCCTCAAATCATTTCACACTCAGCTGCTAGTCAGGATTGCTTGTAGACAAGAAATCCTGTGGGTAGGTAGGACTAGCTGCAATAGACCAGGAGAGGAATCAAATCTTGTACTCTGGAAGTGCAAAGATGCATTGTCTTCCCTCTTCAGTAGTTTCAGCAGCACCCCAGTGCTTTTCTAAGCTGATCACACTCTAGACTGTAGGAACTGTTCTCAGGCACCAGGGAGCCCAGTACCTGCAGCCCTTGACAGCCTTGCTGCTTGCTGGGGAGCAGGGAAGGAAGAGAAGTGGGGCAGTTTGGCCCAGAAGCTATGTTTGGAGAGATGGCAGAGTTCCCAGTTTCTGCGCACAGAATGCAACCTCAGAGAAGCTCACAGTATAAACTTTTGCCACACATAACCTACTGTGCTCCTGTGCAGGGCAAATATCTCTTTGTAAGGGCAGGAAAACAAGTTCTTACACTGATTTGAAGCTGGCTGGGGATTCAAGAGAAAACACTGGAATTGTTAGAGCTGGATCATCTCAGGGCATATAGCAACCCTTTACTGTGGTGCATAATTGGCATGGGTCTTGTGGAGTGGCATTTCAAATAGGTCAGGAGGTGCTGGTCCCATCTCAGCGTCAGATACTGAAGGCACAGCATCTCTTTTACATCACAGAGATGCTACTTGAAGGTAGTTTTATCTAACAAAAGGGCAAGTCCTACCCCTACTGCACTGCAGGAACCCCTGGGCTGAACCTGGTGACTCAGTGTATCACTGGTCTGAGGGAGGTCTGGCCAGAAGAGTGAACAGAGCTGCTGTCATGCACTTTCTTTCCAAAGCATCATCTGCTCTAAGAATCAGGTCATAATCTGAGGCTTTGTTTTATTCTGAATGCCTTTGTCAGTAGAACCTGGCCTTTCTTCTTTTAGACAACGCTGAAGATGTTTGAGACCCTTCTTGCAATCAGCAGAGGAAAGGAAGCACTGATCTAGCATTTCTGTCTCTGTATGAGATGAATTACACCCTGGAAACATCTGTTTCTCTCCAGTTAGGGCCACCATAGGGAGGACAGCCAGCCTGTGCCAGCCTAAATATCAACATTTCAAGAGCCTAAAACCAGGCATGGTGTTACACATCCTTGGTGTTTCATGTCCAGCTGTTGGCTGGGCCATGCCCTGGAATCTGGCATGAGCCATTCCCCAGCAGAGTGGCCTTTGCCTGGTGAACAGGGCTCTGGCTGGGCATCTTTCACCCTGTAGTCTTGCAGGCTACAGCTTCTTGAACAGAGATAAAGCCATAGGTAAGAAGCTTGGTTTAAGGGGAGGGAAATAAGACATTAATGGACTGGCCATCAAGAATGTTGCTGGTTTAGTGGTCCTTTTATTGCTTCCAGAGGAGCATGAGATAATGCTCTGACTTGCTGCAGGGTAAACAACATTGTGGGTTTTAACAACTGTCTAGAAAGGACATTTCTCCTTAGATGGGTGCAGGCAGCAAAATTTGTGCCTCTCAACAGTGAAATAATTTTTTTTTCTGTTTGCTATGCTTAGTCAGAGCATGGGCATGTGATTCTTTGTGGCCAGCTCTGATGGCTGTAGGGCTGTGCCACTTTTTACCAGAGCAGGGAAATGAGAGCTCTTTCCTCCTCTCTCTAAAGGTTTGCCTTTCCGCAATTCCACTCATGTGTGAATTATCCCACATTCCTGGACATTTCTGTGGCAAGGGTGGGGCAATTTTCTGTAACAGAAGAGGTTCCAGAGCATGAATGGATAGTTTGAATTCATTTGCTGCTCCTTTTGTCTGCTTCACTTGCATGTTTCCAGGTAACCTGTGAGTCTTATTGTGGATATCAGTGCTGCCATGACAGTATCTGCATGCTAGAAATCAGATCTAAGACAAAAACTTTTACTGCCTTTGTCAAATTGTATGGGTTTATGGATTATCGAACAAAATGTGAGTTCTTGGACCAGTAGAAATTTTTTATTTCATCTAGGTGTTTACCTCTTCAAGGAATGCCTGCAGAGTGAGTAAAAACTCCCAGATATTAACCCAGACCCTGCTCAAGCCCCTGCACAGGGCAGCAACTTTTGTGCCCCCATTCTGAGGGTGTGGGTCTGGTGCAGCCAGGGCACCACACTGTGGGTGTTCCTGCAGGAGGGAGTGCCAACAGCACCAATGCACGGGAGCCAGGCAGGGTTTCTCTAGTGAGGGAAGAGCAGAAATTTTAGGTAGTTGAGGATCTTTGAGAAAACAGAGACTTGTAATTTCAGGAACGAGCATGGATGTAGCCCATGTGTGCTGGTTTGCTATTTCAGTGAACTTTTCTCTATTCTCACAGCCCTTTAGGCCTGATCTGTCAGCACTCCCACATCTTGAACTCCAAAGACTTGAACACTCTTTCTGAAGTCCCTGTTGATTGGAAGGCTGTCCTTTGAGGGATGCCCCAATGAAGGGAAGCAGAAAGCATGTGGCTCTGGGTGTAGGCAGAGCATGCGCAGTCTGGTGTGCTCATGCTTGCCCAGGCAGACCAAAGCACAGCATTGTGAGGTGCACTCCATCCTTTGTCATGCCAGGAGACACCTGGATTGCCCATGTGGACAGGGAGTGGGAAATTGCTCACCACTGCTCCCTTCATGGCCTGCCAAAGGCTGGACAAGCGTGAGCAACAGGGCCATGCATGCCTAAGTGTCCTTCAGATGAAGAGCTGCCTGTGATCAAGTCCTCTTGATCAAGAACAAAAGTGTTTGTTGAGCTGATTTGCATGCATCCCATAAATGTAGAAAATGAACCTCCACTACCAAAAGGTATTTTTGCTTGGAACTTGACACCAGGTGAAAGGGAAGAGAAAAGAAGTGAGTATATATGTAACTTCCTCCCCCTAGTCTAAAAATTGCACTGGCAAGCTTACAGTTGGCAAAAGACAGCAACGGATGTGACTATATTTTTGCATTCCTATAAACTTAGAATGATTGGTCTAATTTAGGAGTTTACAAGCCATTCCCTCATTTACATCAGATCTCAATACCTCATGTTTCTTTCCATTCCCTACTGCACTCCCTCAGTGCATGGACTATCTTCCTACTCCCCACTCTCCTCTGGCCATCCTGAAATCATTCAACTGACAGCATGAGGAAAGTATTTACCGTCTTTATAGATGCTTTTGCATGCAAGCTGGTATGTAGAAAGAATGAAGAGAGTGGCCAAGGGAGTGACCAGCACATCCTCCACCATGGAGCACCAGTAAATGCATCATGAACCACTGGCAGCATCAGCCCAGAACCCAGACCTGGCTATTAGTGAATTTGGGAGAACTAGGTAAAAGATGTTTTGCCATTAGTTTTAGATTCAAAGAAAGAAGAAAAAAGTTGCTCCAAGACTGCCCATACCCTTGGCAGCTTCAGGGATGGCATCTGACAGTTGTAATTTCCAGGCTGGTTAGATTTGCTTCCTTGCAAATGGAAAGACCTCTGTGATAGAAGTTCCCAGGCTACTGTGGATGCAACCCACCCTCGTGCTTAGAGCCATTAACATGCGTGGCTGTGCCCTGTGACTGACAGTGTTGCTGTGGTGACAGGAGGGCTGCTGGGGGGTCCAGAATGCCGGGGCAGGAGGATGCAAAGCAGCATGGGATGCTGGGACAAACCCCACTGCATTGTCCTGGATCCCACATTGCTCCCAGACCAGACCAGCTGCCGTATTTGTGGAACAATGGGACCCCTGGGGACAATGTAATCTCCTGTTTGGAAACTGCTTTTGGATATTTGTTCCCCCGTGGAACTAGCAGGGCTGTTATGGTTTTCAGGAAAATGGACATTTTCATATGGCCCATATGGGGCTTGTAGAATTTTGGTCATTCCTAGCCAGATGACTACTGATTTAACTCTACTTATTTACCTCTCTGAAGCAAAAATAAATTCTGGTTGTCTCTTTTTTCAAGACAGGCATAGATTTTCAACTTTATCTTCCACTTTTTTTTTTCTTTTTTGAGTTGCTGTTGGGATGTTTTTGGGGACATTTCAAAAATAGGTCAGAATTCAGTCTTCAAAGAGTAGGGAGTTTGGAAAACTCCCATTGCACTAAGAACAATTTTCTTATTCACTCTCCATCCTATGAACATCCCACTGACTGTGTCGAGAAATCAAGTCCTCATCAACCAACCACACCTAGTCCAATTCTGGAGTCCCACCAAGCCCTACTAAGTGCACTTGAAAGACCCACCAGTGCTGGCACAGCTCAGACATGTCAGAACTGGCACTGTGTTACAGTGCATCAGCTTGAAATGTGTGTGAAGGTCTGCACCTCCAGATGTGAGGGTGTTGGCAGGCTCCCTCACTGTTGCCAAACTGTCTGCAGGAGAGTGCCTGTTCTTCTAGTTTTAACAAAGCAAACAGAAAATATTTCTTTTCCCTTCCCTCTGGCACTGCTGGAGGCTTCATAGTTAAGTTTCTGCTGCATTCAGTCTTTCTTAAAAGAGGCTGGGAGTATGGAGGACATGCTGTATAGAGAAAACTGGAAGTAGAAGTAGTTGCATCTTCTCCCAGGACTTAAGAGAATTTTGAAGCTAGGCCCACAGATAGACATTTTAATTTTCTTTAAAGTCCTGAGCATCCCATTTACATAGCTGCAGATCTGTGGGGAAATCCAGCTTTGGATCCAGTTCAGGAAAGGAGTATGCAAGACATGGGCTCCTCTGACTCCCAGAGAGATACTTCCCCTGTTTGCAGTTCCCTCTGAGCAGCATGAAGTGAAACTCTCGTTTTTTCCCCTGCAGTGCCTGCTCTGTTTCTGGGCTTCCATGCAAAATTTGTCTCTAGTGAATATGTTACAGGAGCTTGGGAAGGCTCATGTAGTCAGATCAGATGGAAAAATTGGCACAGGCAGCAGGGAGCAAAAGAAGAGGAGATAAACTATAGATGGAATGTCTACTGGGAGATTAAATCAAATAAGGGAATTTATTTATGAAGGTAGTCATCACAGTCATCACAGTATGTAAGAGAAATTTGAATTCTGAAGTCCTTATAAAGGA
Organism: Anthoscopus minutus; assembly: GCA_013399455.1. Lineage (NCBI taxonomy): Eukaryota > Metazoa > Chordata > Aves > Passeriformes > Paridae > Anthoscopus > Anthoscopus minutus. Next base: position 25,566 of record VWYI01028800.1, read on the forward strand.
AAGAGGTGTTTGCAGCTCTCACTACAGAAAGGAAAGGGACAGGAGATCCATGCCATAGTTTGGATTTGAAGACAGTCTAAATCCATTCCTAATTGATATAAACCCTCTGAGGATGAAGCATCTTTGTATTTCTGGCAGATGACAGACTGTAGCCTTTTGCTTTACTTTCCATGTGCTTCTTAGGGCTTGCTAGGATATGTTTTGTCATCCCTTGAGCATGCTCTTGCCCTGCATTTATCAATGTCATTGCCACATTGAAGTTGCTACAGTCAGCTTTGGCAGCAGGAATAGACAGGAGCCAGCACTGCTGTTTGCTCCTGCTCAGCCTGGAGACAAGGATACTGCACCAGGTATTGTCAGAGGTGTGTGCACACGCCAGAGTGAACTGGTCCCTAAATTCAGCAGGGCTGAGACTGGGGTGGAAGAGAACAGAGCAAAGGCACCAAAATTCTGACTGTTCCCAAGCTCACAGAATTGTGTTGATGTCAGTACTAATTAAGATTTTCCAAGCCCAGTTTGAGCTTTGATTACCAGCTGACAGGTATGTACTTTTCCCCTTCTGGGATCTGTAGCTCCCTGCAAATCATCAAACTGTCTTCAGTCAGCTTTGGACCAGAGGAGTTTTGCCAGAGGCATCCTGCATCTGTTGCATCGTATACAGTACATTAAAACCATCTTTAATGCTCTTTATAAAGAAACCACAGTTGCTAGAGAGTCCTGAATGCTCAGCCCTTATGTACTTCCTTGCTGTGGAGTTATTTGCCTGTGTTACCCCCCTGTTGCTTTGAGACATGGTAGTACATAAGGCAGCTAATCATTTAAAGCTATATTCATCCTTCCTCTTGGAAAGCAATAGTGGCAGATACATAATGACATGCTGGATTGAGGAGGGTTTGTTCAGTCCCATCTGTAATTTATCAAGTGGGAATGCAGGGGGAATGTCTTTGTTCATTTGTCTTATTCAAACATGCCTATTGCAGCCTCTTAATGTCCATACAATGACCAGGTAGGAGGCAGGGTAAAGAAATTAGAGAGGAACAAATTGGTGACAGCCATCACAAGAGACAGTCCCTGCCAGCGCCTGATGGAGAGCTGCAGAGCCTGTTCCTCAGGGAAGGGCCCCAAAGTGAGGGCTCACAGGATGTGGATGACTTACACCTGAGTCCCCTGAGTGACACAGGAGGGGAAGTGTGTGGCACATGCTGGGAAACATGAGGCTCTACGTGTGTATTTTAAGTGGATGTAAAAGGAAGATTTCAAACCACATTGTTTATATAACCCTAAAATGGGTATCAATAGATTCTCTTGTCAGACATTCATGTCAGCAGCCTTTCACTTTCTCAGTCTGGGAGTTTTTCAAAATAGATATAATTGTGGTAGTAATTTGGTAATTGCTGTGGTAGGTAATTTGGTAGGACTTTCTATAAGATAGTAATATAGTATTTGAGGATTAATTAAACATTGCAGCTCGAGGCTCCATCAGGAAATGAAGTTGAGACTTCCCCTCCTGTCCAGAGCAGCAAACTCTGCAAAAGGAGCTGGTTTTTAGAAAGGCTGCAAAGAGCCAGTGTCATGGGCTGGAGAGAGGCTGGGCCGTTATTGTTACACTGGTGCTCAGCAAGCAGCAATATCTGCAAAGAGCCAGACTTTACCATCACTGTTTGGCATTTCAGGCAGGACTTGGGACACAGCAGAGGGGCCCTTGTCCTGCCTATCACCAGCGCAGAGCAGAGTGGTTGTGCTTAGACTCAGCACAGTGATTACTGCTCCCATGGCTCCCCATCCTTTGTTTTATTTTGAGAATTATGTTCAATGCTTTGGCTAGTTTCACTGTCATTTGCAAAGTATATGAAATTTTCCGGGATATACCAGGTGTCATGTTTAACATACTGCTGCATCTTTTGATGCTATAAAAACAGAGCAGTTCCATGCCAGCGGCAGATGATGCATTGACAGCAACAAATTGAAATGTTTCAACATTTTATACCCAGAGAAATTTGTGAAGACTGTCTTTTCACTTTCATTCAGAATGACATTTCAGTTTTAAAAGTGAAAATTTCTCACAAAGTGAAATTTTACCTTACCTTCATCCAGGTCTGCCCCTTTATTTATACAAGTTGTGAAAGCAGAAAGGTCACTTCTCTGTGTATCTCTCAAGCTTTAACAAAAACAATAAGGTGCCCAGACATCACTAGATGAACCATAAAACTTTGACAGACAGGCAGTGTTTCACTCTTAAATCTGGTCTCATGCCAAACATTAATGTGAAAGCATGAGAATTTTAAGAAGCAATGGCATTAATTGGTATTTCCTGCATGGTCTGAAATCTCAGCATCTCCCCAAACTATGAAAGTGAACAGACCATTCATACTGTTTGATACAAATAAAATATTGATGGGAAGCAAATTAAAAAATGGCATCTTGCAAGTCAGATTGTTGAAAATATGTCCTTAAATTCATATTTTCAGCATGGCAAAATCTTAAAATATTTTCTTTTTTTGGCAGTTCCAATTAATTAAGGCTTTTAATCAGAATCCATTCCATTTATCTGATTCAGGAAAGGAGGAAGTAAGCTCATATTTTAGCCATTTGAAAGAGAAGAAATCATGAAAATATTTTTCCTGACTTTATCTGCTGGGTAAGCAGAACAAAAGAAAAATAATTGTTTCCTGGAGCTCCTGTGGTCACACAAGTTTTAGAAACTGGCTGCTCTGATATCACAGGAATATTCTTTAGATTTCCTTTTTCAATCTCATCTATACCCATCTTTTTAATTGATGTGATCAGGAAGTGTGTGGCAGCAGCTTGGTTGGGATAAAATTAGGTTTGAAAGCTCTTCTACACAACCTGAATTTCTTGTTTGTATCGATCTAGCCTGAGCCTGCCACAGAAGGAGATTTTCTTCCCTAGAAGTTCTAACATTTCCTTCCACCTGGTCAGTAAAATCATGTCAGGAGCCACTTTCCGTAGCCTGGACACAGTATTCAAACATATTCAAACAATGTTCAGAGCCATATCCAAGTGTCTTGAGATACCAGCAGTATTTGCATCCAGAAGGAGAATAGACTCAGGGAGTGAGTTAATTTCCATTGCTGGTGGAGGAGATCAGAGGCCCCGAGTTTCGTACATCAGTTTTCACAAGCTTAATTTTACTGACTTTCTTGCGGTTATTCCTGATTTACGACAACAGGAGATTAAAATGAGGCTTAGGGAGGAGAGCTTCCTGCTGAAATCCCCAAAGAGACCAGATCTTGCATTATTTCACATCAGAGTAAACCATTCCTTTGGACAAAAGAAACCCATGAAAGAGATAAATATCCGTCCAAATGCTAAGACAGATGGGCTCCTTCAGAGCGTCCTTACTAATCAAATACATCAGTGCCCCCTTCAGTAATGTGATGGGTGATTTAATGTGGGATGTATTTCACGGGGACTGGGGGGAGAGGGCCCAGGATCAGCCTCCCTGCCCAAGGGGATGGCCATCCTGATGACCTGGAGGGCTGCTCTGTGCAGGGATTCTGTACCAGGAGTTTGTCTTCCTTCCTTCCCATCAAGTCCTGGCATGGCTGTACAGACAGACAAGAGAGTGTGAGCAGCCACTGCAGAAAGACCAAGTTAACAGTAGAGAAACTGTCAGACATTTGTGGTTAAGACATAGGGCGGGTGAAAATCTGGTATGTGCCATTTGCAGAGATGCTTTATTTTGGAGAACAAATAGAAAAAAGCTTCATTTCAGGCCTTTGCAGAAAAAGCCAGAACAAGTGAACAGACCTTGGCAGTACCATTCCCCCCACAAACAAACAATGGAAAGTAACAAGGGCCTCAGGACACTATTAAGAATTAAAAATAACATCTAGCAGAGCTGAACCTGGCGCTCTCCTGGCATTTGGCACATGAAGCTCGGCCAGCAGCAGCCGAAGGGTGCAGCGCTGCCCTACAAACCTACACTGGTCAGAGCCCTTGACTGCCGGGTGAGCTGTGGGAGCTGAACAACAAGAGGCAGAAATTATGTTAGCAAGTACAGTCTTGGGATAATAATTCATACTGATGGGCAAAAAGTGCATTTTCCATCCTGTGCTTACAATATTTTTCTTCTATGTCCTCTTCAGGATGGATTAGAGCTTGTTTGAAGCTTTTCCATGAAAATAATTCAAACACAAGTATCCATTCATCAAGGTTTTGATGAAGGTGGGGACTTCTTAGACATACTCTGAGCAAGGGGTCTGGATCACCTATGGTCCCAGAGAAGGCTCTAGCTTCTGGCCATTCTCAAGAAAGCACACCCACCTCAGTTTTGACCTTCTGAGACAAGAGAAACTTCTCCTAATTAAGCTGTTACCAAATCTTTCAGATTATTTAGGATATGGCAAGCAATATTTTTTATTCTGGCAAGAAAAGATTATGCAAGAAAAATTTTGCCCTGCTGTCATGACCTGATCAACTCTGAGAGCTGTCTAGAGCTCATGCTGCCTCAGAAGCTGCTCATCCACACTGCTCCTCATATACCTGCACTGCTGCCAGAATTGATTTGACCCCTGACAAACCAATCAGATACCAGCAAGGTCTTTTCTGCACCTTTGTAGCATCTTCTGCACCTTCAGACTATCAGCAGCTTTACCACAGTCCTCATGGCATCCAGGCCTGGCAGTCTGGCACTTATAATACAACTTGTGTAGGACTGATAGCAGCCAAAAATGTCCTGTGTCCCCCACCCTGCCACTGGGCACACTCTGAGTGGGCTCTCCCATGGCTGTCCCCCAGCAGTGGGTGCTGCCTGTCGGCCTGGCTGTGCCCCTTGGGCTGCCTCCTTGGTACCCAGCTGCCGAACAAAGGGGCAGTGGTATGACAGGCGCTGAGATGCTGCAGCCAGCAGACTGTCATCTGAATCTACTTTGTTCGGGAAAACCACTTAGTTTACAAATATTTGTATTTAAATTCTTTCCTGCCCACTTAATTCAAGCTTGTGCTGCAAAAAAGAAAGGAAACCTTCCTTAGAGAAAAGCAAAACACAAAGGCGAGGTGGAGGGGACTGCTCATTCACTTAATACCACATTTTCCACAGTGGAAATAATTGTCTCTCTTCATGTTTGACAGTAATCTGCAGTCCCAAAATAAACAGGACTCCTCTCAATTTTGCTTCAGGGTATTTCCCATCTGTCAGAAGGGAGCAGGAGATCGCAGACAGCTGCAGCAGAGGTGCAGCATGCTCGACTTTGTACCCCTCACTTTCACCTCAGAGGACTGTGGAGGGAAAGGCTTAACATCCTTGGGGCAGACACACAGGTATCTCTTGCTCCCTCACTAGCCAGTGGGAAGTCCAGACTGGCAAGAGAAGGAAAAAGCAATAAGCTTTGGATAGTAGTAAGGCCCTCTAATGGAGCAATATGGGCTGAAATACAAATCATCTAAACATACACTGGAGTGTGTGGTTCTCCAACACAGCAGCTGGCCAAAGGTTTATCTGTTCTGGCCCCTCTGAGACCTGCATAATGGATGCTTAGGAACGTACAAACAAGGCAGATTTCAAGCACGTATTTCCAGACTCCCAGCAATTTAATATTCTTGTGTTTAACAGCTCTAGATGATTTTTTCCCCTTTAATTTAGCGTCTAGTAAGTACATTATTTATATCCAAACATCCTGTGACAAAGAATTCCATGGCTTAACTCTAGGCTGGATGAAGAAATACGTCTTGGTGTTTTGATCCTGTCACTAGCTTTTTGTTTTCTAAGTCTCTTCTGTTCTAGAAATGGAAGACTTGCAAACTAACTCAGGCCAACCATTATTATTTAGGCCGTTGGCCTATGTTCCTTCAGACTTCCCTTTTCAGGTGATGGAGGACATAGCAGGGTCTGTAGGTGGCTCGCCTGATGGGAAGCCAGGGGACCCAGTCAGGGGACCCCAGTTTAGTACACCCACATATCTTTCTGGCTTACACACAGTGTAATTTTGGGGTTTTATCCTCATTGTTTTCCTTATTCAAATTTAAAAGTAATTTTGAACATAAAGTAAATAGATGCTCTTTCCACAATGTGAAGAAATTCAAAAGTTACCACCTTTCTCTGTTTTTTGTTGTTTGCTTGGGTTTTTTTGTCTAGTGGTTTGTGTTTGTATTTTGGGGTTTGTTTTTCGGTTGAGTTTTTTTTGAGGCTGGTGACAAGATCTGTTTAGTGAAAAGGACTTCAGGTCCAAGTAATAGCACTTCACCCTTCAGGATGAACTGGTTCTAAGACTGTGGTCAAAGCTTGGCTTTCACCAGACTAGTCATGAGGGGATACACAACAGGCAGAAGGAAATAATCATATAGTCCCAAAGGGTTCCTTAATACATGGAGGCTCAGACAAGGAGATCAAGTTTTGGGAATAATGACTGGGAGAATGCTGGCAGGGAAGGAGATGCCGACATATGCACCATATGGCTGGCAGACCAGAGACAATTCAGGTCCAGCAAAGAGCAAAAGGCTTCTATAAACATAAAATAAAAGCTGTGAAGGCAAGGAAAGGATTCCACCCTCAGGGTCTCTAGGGATCTTTTCAAGAGAGCACTCAAGACCTTTCCAGATTTTGAGCTGTTCTTTGATATTAGATGTAAAACTAAAGGCACCCAACTCTTTCAGAAAGCATTAGAAGAAGCAAAGACCTGACGTCTATTGCGTGAATGCATCAGGACAGTGTTAACTGGGAAGAAACCTTGTACCTTCTAAGAAGGGGAAACCTTCCCTAAGAAGGTTTTTGTGACAGTCTTGCACTGTTGTACTTGACCTCAAGAGAATAGGTATGGGCAGCCTGCAGTTATTGAGGGGCTTTGGGCTGTCAGCAAGACCTGGAGAAAAAGGTTAGCTTCCTTAAGGCTTAATTCTTCCTTCCTTCCACAGGGAGAAGAAATCACCAAAGAAAAAATGGACATTCAAGTGAGATAGGGGAGGCCTGCAGATAAGCAGCATCCCAGAAAACTGCTGAAGGGCTCTCATTTCTGGATCCAGCCAGGAAAGTGGAGATTTTTTGCCACTTTAAAATGCCTCCTTTCCTCTGGGCTTCAGAAACGCTGGTCCATGAAGGGTGATGGGTGGATATCATACAGAGTAAGAGGCTCAGCAGTAAAGCCCAGAGAAACCTTGTGACTTCAGTCATACTTTCGTCCTACACAGTTTGGCTCAATGCAGAGTCACAATCAAATAAAGGAGACGAGCAAGAGACAGCAAATGAACAAGGTTTCTGGATCACAGTTTACCCACCCTTAGGGACAGATGTTAACACTAGTTATAACCCCAGTGTTGTGATAAATACTGCAGCAGCTTCTTGCAGGGGGAGCATACTGTCTGCAGTAACTACAGGAGCCTTAATAGTGCCATCACAGAACTACAGTTACAGCTGAGCTGAAAGCTTGGGGTATTTTTCACATAAAAAATGTTTACATTTCATCTGAATTGTTTCTAGCATTGAAAATTTTTATCTTTTTCTGGCTTATGTATATGTCATTGCATTACCTAATGAGAGCTGCTGTGAGAGTTCTTCAAGTCCGCACTCAGCTCTACAGATGGGATATCCCTCTACTCTGGGATGAGACTACAGATTGCATGATGCCCTTACAGGAAGCTTTGATGATGAGTAACTGAAAACATCAACTCTGAAATGTGAAGAGTGATTTTTGATAGCTCCCTAAAGTTCCTATTGCAATTTTTACTTAAGAAAAGTGCCTTATTTTTTGGCTGAAAACCCCAGACTTCATTTGTTCAGACATTTTCCTTTCTAAAGAAAATTTGAAATTGTCCAGAAATGCACAGGCAAGAATTTTAAGGAGAGCTAGTATTAGAAAATAAATTAAGGAAGAAAAAATAATGCAAACACAGAAGCTTTTCTGTAAGCAAGTAGAGATTTTCTGTACACACACACACAAACACAAAACCTTTATAAAATATTTCCAAATTTGAGCAATGTTATATTTTGACAGTTGTAATTATAATGGCCTGCAGCCTTTGACTTTTCCTTCATGGAGCCTTTGCTGCTAATGCAGAACTGATTTAGGGTCTGGGGTCCCTTACAGCAGCTGACTCTTATTAGATCTTGTTTCCGGCAGTAGGAGTGAGTTGTAAATGACCAGGTAGCCCAGACAGGCAGGAGGAAGCCTCTCAATGCACGACTGGAGCATGGAGAGGGATGGTAACTGGGTCAGTTCAAAGGGAAACAAGAACACAAAGTAATGTCTTGATTTTCCAAAGTCCAATGGATGCAGGTGACTTTGGCTTTATAAGATTGGTTTGATGGAAGTGGCTGGCATCCCTCTGACGTAAAGCCTTCTGAGATCAATTTGCTTCTTGATGCTGGATAAGGTCCCAGTTATGAGTCCTGCCTTGTGCCCTGTCTTGCTGGTGTAGCAACATGTAGCAGTGGGAATAGCAGTCACACCATACCTCCTGCAGTGTTTGCTTTATCTTTCCCTCCTCTGCTTTTGCTTTGGCAGCATCCCACACCCCAACACACACACACTGTGAGCCCTCTTTGGGTAGCGTGGGAGTTCCTGTGCTGCTGCTGTGTATCAGGCAGAGGAAGGAAGATGAACTGAGTATGGATCATAGGTGCCTGCTCTCTTTGCAAATGGTATTTGACCTGAGTCTTTTGTGCTGAGCTCTGCCCCTGACTGATACTGGGAGCCTGGGAGCACTCTGGCCTCAGGGTCTGTTGTGCCTATCCCTCTCAGATAAGCTGGTTGCTGACATTTCCTCACCATAGCTCAGGAAAAAGAGGTTTCCGTACCCTCTTGGGCTGAAGCATTTCAGACTTTAATGACTCGAGTCTGTGGAACAGAAGCAATAAAGATGTGGGAGAGAAGGAGGGGAAGCAAACTCTCTCTCAAAGGTACCAAAGTGTGTAACACCTCGTAAAGCAGTGGGAACTGGAGCTCAGAAAGTTATTGGAATCAAGACTTTCATCTCCTGTCAATAAAGCGTTATCAGCACCGAGCCCAATTTTCAGCTCTTAATTCCAGATGTGCACATTGGAACTTCATGCCTCTTCTCATGCTGAAACCTGTGGTTAAATTCAGGCCCCAGGGCAGATGGAAGGTAACCTAGAAAACAGAAGGGTTCTTTCCACTTGTGTCCAAATTTGGGAGTGTTAGGGTATGCCCAAGATTTAATCCCTACTTTCCTGGGTTCCAGTCAGGACACAAGGCTGTGACCTTGCCACGTTCCCTTGATGAGAGAGAACTACATGGCTGAATTAATAAGAAAGGCCATGAGTTATGGCTTCTTTCAGGTATAGAAAGAGAGAAGCCATTCAATTTCCTGGACAATCTGAAGCCTTTCACATGGAAAAATTATTTGAGCAAAGGCAAATGGCTATGTATTCTCTCCAGAGGGATCATAGTATGGACAGAATTGAAACCATATATTTACATAATATTGTGGCATAGTCCAGAAGAGGTGGACTGCCTTTTATTCATGCTTCCATTGCCTGTTGGTGGGAACACAGCCATGCCAACTGGAAGCCTGTCCTGCTCTTCCCTTCCAAACTCATCATGCAACTCAGTCCTGAGAAACTAAATGTCACAAACCATAGTCAGTGAGCGGAAAGTTTTATGCCAAAAGGTGGCAAACATTTTCACCATTGGACTACAGGTGAGGACCATGAGGATGGGAATAATCTGGTACTTCTCAACTAGGGTGCTGGAGGTTGTATCTAATCCCCACTGTCTCTGAAAGTAGCAATTTACTGCCTAATTTTATTCACCAGTAGTTGACTATGTTCCTCAGTGAGGGTTAGCTGAGATGTGCTCCCACAGCAGCAAGGACACCCCACCTGCTCATGCCCTGCCTTACTTTAGAGAGAGGGTTTGAGAGATGTGCAACTCAGGTGGGAATCATACAGTGGTTGAGTTCATTGACAACAAAAATATGCCACTTGGACGTCTTCACTGTGCAAAACATGTCCTTCACCTGTGCCTCAGGAGTCCTCAGGGCACACTTTGGCTCTCTGCTGATTGTGTTTTAAGATCTGTGTTTGAAGTCACAACAAAAGCAGACAAAATCTCAGTGGGCCAAGGATAAGAGTTGCACAAGGCACTTTTGGCAGCTACCTTACATAGTAAAATAATGAAATATAGTAGCTTTTTTGGGGGGGCGGGAGGGGGTGTAAATGAAAGAGTAGTACTTCTTTCTTTTAGTCTCAATTATATATTTGCCAAGGAACAATCAGTGAACAAACATCTCCCTTCAGTGGCAGACAGCCACATTTTTGGAATCAAGCATACAGGGTGTTGGAGATATTCCTGTACAAAATCCATGGTAAATTCTCAGGGAATAGGGGATCCAGAAGAAAAAAAGGCAAAAGGAGAAAGGATAATAAAGAGAAAATGACAGAGAAATCCCTCTTGTGATTTGCAGTAAGTCTTCATGTTCAAAGTGAAAGCAATAGAAACACTAAACATTTTATAGTGCAGCTTCATTTGTTTAGGCTTCCCTACTGAGCATTAAATTTTATGGTACTTTAAAGAGCGCTTGATAGTTTTGTAAAGCCCTGCATTAAACACACACATACACACACATGAGCATGTGCACACGCAGCTTTAACAACCTCAGCATCCTGTAGTGGCCCAGTGCATTCTAATTTTACACTGTGAACTTAATGCAAGACATCAGAAAACACCTTGCTAGGAGAGAAGCGTTTGATGTTGGAAAGGAGTGAGGAGCAGAAGGAGAGAGTTTGGAAGGAGGCAAACAAGGGCCAATGCAGGTTGCTCCAGCCCTATTCCTGGCAGTCTCATGGAAGCCTGCTCTCATCAGTGAAGCAGCCAGCCTTGTGTGTGTTATCCACACACACGGGAGGTTTGTCTTTCCCTGGGTTGTCATTGCATGGATGTACCTTGCAGCCACCCCTCCCCATGCAAACAGGTGTTTGTGCCGGTTTGCAGTGAGCAGGCTGGAAGATGCAGTTGTGCAGCAAAGCGTGGGGCACACAGAGAGCACCAGGTGGGGACCACACTCTGTTGACAGACTGTCAGAGGGATGAACATATTATCTGGACACCAAGGAGACTCCCAGGAGCTGGCCTGGCTTCCCCTGCTCCCAGATGTATTTGGATTTATTGGAAGGAACTAGCACCCTTCAAAGGGTTTCCTTTCATGTGCCCCACACCACACACCCTCCATACCTTCTGCCAAAGCTGTGATGGACTTTTCATGTGATGAGACAGAGTAATGAGGGAGGTCTTAAGCAGGTCTGAGGCTCCAAAAACTTCAAGGATATGCTGAAGGCACTGAAGAACTCTGCTTCCTTGGAAACAACAAATCCCCTTCAGATGAGAAGCTCCAACCTGTGTGACCCCAGAACCATGAATCACCCACAAAAGGCTTGACTCTCAGCGTGCTTGATTGTCAGCTTAGCAGTGGAAAAAGGGCTTTCTTTATGGTTTTCACTCAGGAACACTCTGTCTGCTTAGGATTTCAGAGAAAGACCATTTATCAACAACTTTTTCTACCCCAACTTTTCTCTATGACACTCTGAACTTCTGACTGTGACAAGAAGGTGAATGTCAAGCTGTGGGTACAGATAATGCCATGTTTCCAATCATGGAGTGTTTCTTGAACTCCTCTAGTTCTCTCAGCAAGCTCTGACAAATGTTAAGCTGTTGGTCCAAGCAAGCAGAGTTGTTTTTTTTCACACTGCATCTACTGTTGTACATGTTTCTAAGAAGAAAGAGAGCATGGAAATGTCTGCTGTGAGAACCAAGTGTATTTTTCTGGCTCTAGCTGCAGGTTACAGCTGTCATCGAGTTGCAGGTTAAGAAGTAGCATTTCATAAGATGTCACTCTGTGCCCCATGGTGGCTGCGCAGCAATTTGTGTAGCAGTGTGTGTATGTGGAGCTGTGGTCTTCTGCCATACTCAGCAACAGAGAAAAATTGACAGCAGAGCCTTATGCACCTGCTGTACATGGAGGGCTCCGGCCAACAATCTGGCCAGGTGATGGCCCACCCTGAAGCCTAATATCCTGGGAGGGAAGCATAGGTGTAGACAGACCATGCCTATATGGACATCTTCTGATGTAGTAAGAGGTGGGACAGGGGAGAACAGCACAGGAGTAAAGTGGGAGCGTGTTTTTCTTGTTTCACTTCCCAAGAAGCACCACTTCTCTGAGATCACAGGCTAGCCCTCTTACACAGATCAATGATCAGATGCATTATAGCTTTTTGCGACTCCTTTCCTCAATGCCAACATCCACCAACTAGCCTGGCCAAGCCAACCCAGGAGTCCAGGCTCTTCATGCCTCCTGTGTTCAGCTTCTCCAAAGGGCAACCGGAGCATTTTACCGCAGTTTCAGCTCTGCATTGTGCCCAGCCAAGATGCCAGCTGCCACCAGAAATCACTTGGACTTTTAACAAAATGAGCAACAGGACAGTGAATTCACTGAGGGTTTTTCTTTCTCAAACACATCCTGAGGAGAAGAAACCAAAGACTCTGTGAAGGTCAAGCTCCCTGAAAGCCACGTGCTTTAGACAGGAATGACAGTCAAGGGATTTGCAAGTTTATTTCCTTGGTTGTCCTTGCAACTTAAGAAGCTAAAGGTGAAATTTAAATTGCAGAGAAGATGAGTTATATGGATTTAGAACATGCATGTTCTGTATTTTGTAATACAATATTTACTATATTTATGGGTGATTTCTAATAGTCCAGTAAAAGTACTTAATACATATTTTCTAGTGACTCAATTATCTTTGATTTTAATTGTGTAGGTTAAACAACAGTATGTCTGAATTGTCCATTAAAAGTTGTATTTTGAGCTCTGAGAGAGAGATCTCATGCAGAGGGAGTCATGCTGTGGTGACAAAATGTGGGAATGTGTCTTGTCACCCTTTCCCTTTCATGCAGTATGAGTCAGACTGAATTGGCCTTGGTGTGCTGGCTGCCTCCTAACTCTAAAGAAAAGCAGATTTTTAAACCAGAACCAAGTAAACTAGGATCAAGATCTGGGTTATGAGCAAAGAGAAATTAAGCCTGGATAATTAGCCCTGGGGTCTACCTCCAGTGTAAAACCATCCCCACACATGAAACAATTCAGCCTCACCAAGCAAGCAGCCTGAGCCCCATGCCACAGCATGGGAAAGCACATATCCTGGCTCAGTCCTGGCTCCCACAGCAAGCCTACAGCAAAAATCATGGCTCTCAAGAATCCCATTTGGCTGCTCCCCTCCCAGGCTTTTATTGTCTCTGGGAACACACCACAGGCCAATACAAATTGTGCAGATAGGGAAGCTTTTAAAAACGTGCTTCTAATTATTTAGGTGCCTGGTCAAGAGCCCCATACTTTTACTTGTGGTACAAATGACTTGTCTTTTTCTTGGGGCCCTCTCCTTTTCTTCTTCTTCTATTTTTATTTCTTAGTCTTTCCTGTGAAAGAGAACTGGGGGGGGCTGTTTAAACATCATTAAAGAAAACTACTTCTTGCAAAATATATGCTTGCAGGAATAACCCCATTGCACTGGGGACAAATAGATCCTGGTCCCAGAGCTGTCATCACAACCATATGCTTTGTACCGTGTCTCTGAATAGATTTGTCCCTAGGTGAATATGGTAATGCTTTAAAGTATTGCATTTGTTAAGTATCCTGTCAGGAGTGTAAATCAGAACAGGTCAGCATCATTTCTGCTGGACAGGCAGCATCCTAGCTGGCTCCTCGAGCCTCACGAACGGCAGTCGTGGGGACTGAACGTGATACCTTGTCCCCTCCTTGCTGGTGAGGAGGAACTCAGGCCTAGCTTGTGGGAAGATGTTCCCAAACTAGTGCTCATGAGCCCTGCCAGGGTCATGAATCCAGGCACACAGGTAAGGGATGCAATCCTACTAGTGAGGACAGAAACAAAGCAAAACAAAATAAAGGCTGTGGGATCACTAGCATAATGTGTTTTCTAGATAGGCTCCTCAAGGCTGACTTGCACAAATTTAGTCATTCCTTGAAGGACAGTGTCTACTTCTTGTGAGCTTGTGCTTCTTCTGGGAATCACAGCAGCATGGGCACCCAAGTATTTCAAATCTGGAAAAGACAGTCTGTGCCTAAACTTCACCACATCATTTAAAGTTCAGGATATGGCTTCTGGGCATTACCAGAAAGAAGTAACCACAAAATCTGAACTCTCCCCAAGTTTGGGAGTACTCAGATCCCTGCATTCACTTCAGTTTCCTCTCTGGCTTTGTCTGGGAATGTTTGTGCCAGCAACCTACAGAAGAAAATGAAGTCCATTGCACACAGATGCTTGGCCAGCTCTCAGTAATGAAACACGTCTTTATCGTCCACAATTTTTGATTTAAGGAAGGGGCAAAACTGCCCACAGTTTTCAGAGAAAATAAAATATATATAAAAAAAGAAGTAAGCCTCAGTGCTTAGATTGTGAAATGCAGCTTCCTCGGGACAATAAAGACGTGTTTCATTATGGAAAGTGGCTGACCATCTGTGTGTTTTTGCCTCGTATCCCTCAGATCTAGGAAGTAACAAGGCCAGTTTTGCATTCACTTCACTGACTGTAACTGTGCTGACGTGTCTGACTTTGTAAACATTGCTAGCATTTTTGCAGGGAAGACCACATGCCTCCCGCTCCTCTGGGCATGCTCCTCCCGAGGGGCGCGGGGAGCCCTGCCGCTTCCCCTCCCACGGGCAGAAACATTTGGCATGTCATCTGTCTATTATGAGTTGCTCTGAAGGACTGCTCCCTGTGTGACTGGCAGTCTCCAGCATGGCTGAAATAATCTCAGAGGAGTAGCTCTCGGTCTGTTTGCAGGGCGAGGCATGACACCCTACCTTGGGATGAAGCGATGCTACACAGACAGCATTTTGTTGCTGAAACCCTGCTGTGCCCCCATGCATGCTGCCCCACTGTTTGCTCTGCTCGGACTGGTTTTCAAGCAAGGGCTTGTTGGACAGATGCACACGGAGCTGGATGCTTCCTGCCTGTACACAGTTTATAGCAATGGCAGTAAAGGTGCCCCTGTTGCCTCCAGTCTCCCAGGCATTACCTAAAGCTGCCCAGTCATTGCCTGGCCCTTGCCTCGCTTGCTGATGCTGCCCAGCAAGGCTTCTGCTTGAAGTGGGACGTTCTGGGCTGTGGATGCTTCTGCCTGCTCCCCTGGGCAGACCTGTGCCTGTCTGGTTGTGCTAAGGAATAGACAGACTAAAAGGCCTCCACACAGGAAAATACGGAGCTGCTCTCTCAGAGGCTGCTTTTTCATATGAGCCACTGCACCTGACCTGTGGGGACTTGCTGGAAAAGAATCAGTGCCCTCATCATGATCTCCAGCCAGAGACATGAATTCTTAGCCAGACAGAACTTGTGTTGTAGCAACGGGCAGGGTGGTGCCAGAGGTGGGTAGTATGGGAAGAGGTGGGTAGGCTGATTTTTGTGTGAAGAGTGGGATGGAATGGAGGGTGAGGTGTCCCAGGGCTAGCTCCATTTTGGTGTCATGTTATTCTTGACATGGAAGGTTTCACCTCTCATATCTCACTTGTTGAAGGTCAAACCATCAGGCAGATTATTGGCTTTCACATTTTTAAACATATCCTTTTATGTTTCTGGCTCACTGTGCAGTCTATCTCTGATGCTTCCTATGGCTATCCAAGTACCAAGGCTGCTACTGGTTAGGAGAATACTGTTCCAGTTTCAGAAGAGACAGAGCTCTGGGAAGAGTAACACTTTATACCTACCCAACATGATTGAAGATGTACCAAAATCTACTCAGGCTGCTCCAGAAGCCATCAGACAGCATAATGGCTCCAGCTGTGACCACCAGCCTTCAGATCAGGTTCTAAATGAAGCCATGTGAACTATATGTGGCCAGAAGTAACAGAGCTCTAAGTGCATAATGTGGCAAAGATATGACATTTTCCAAACAATGGGTGAAATTATTTAAGAAATAGAGAGAAGGGAGGAGAAGAGAAGAGAAGAGAAGAG
>VWYI01028803.1:0-29780 GCA_013399455.1 Anthoscopus minutus
GCTGAGAATTGCCCTAATTACCCCTAATATGATCCCACAACTCTCCTGAATTCCAGCAATCCCCCTCCATTGCCCAGGCAGAGCCTTGCTGTGTATGACCGAGCATGCTACTCTGGTGACAACCATTCTTGACCTCAACGGCACTCATAAAAAAAGGCTGAAAAAATGGCTGAAAGTGATTTTTCACTGTTACTTCCTTAAGCAGTAGTGGTGGTAAGGACTGGTGCTTTCCTCCTGCACCCACAGTGTCAGAACATCTCTATTTTGGAAAAATACGGAGCAGCAGCATAGTTCTGACACCTGCCAAAAAAAAAAACCAAACAAACAAAAAAAAAAACCCAGAACAAAACAAAACAAAAAAATACAAGCCTTTCAAAATAAGTACTGTTCTTGGACTGTTCTTAAAATGGCCTGAAACTCGAAAACCACAAACTGCAGGTGAAAAGCTACTTCTTTTAGGACATGGGATACTTTCTTCCACACAGTGATTCCTTGATGTCTTAATACATGTGTTTTGCATTTCCCAAAATGAAACGGGAGAGAGCAGTGCAGAAATCATACACTGCCTTTTTTTCTAGTATCTCATTGCATCTTTTCAGCCCAGAATTCAAAGATAGGCTCTGGCCTTTATATAAAAGGTATACAGCAGATGGTTTCATCAAAAGGAAAGTAGTGACTTGAGATTCAGTTTGAGAATTTTATTAAAACCATAGGTTTCTGTTCTATACAAAACTGAGGAGATTTCAAAAAAAAAATTGTATTAACGACGTAGAAAACAATGCAATGCAAGTGGCTTGTTGATAAAAATCTCTGAAAGCTATATACATGATTAATACTACACAACTGTATTAGTGTAGAGACTGTCAGCAACTTTAGCAATATATACAAACTACCTTTACACTCATAAATATCTTATTTACAGCTAATAAATAACATCCAAAGCTAAATCATGTTTCCTTATGAAAAGAACCTTCACTATTCTGTATCCAAATTCTAAATGTGTTTGTATTTGATCCTGTACTAAGGGCACAGCTGTCCAGATATTTTGCTTCTGAAGAATTTTACTTTTAAGAGAAAATTGCAACAAAATGTGGAATCTATACGGAATAAATCACTGTATTTATTTTTAGAGGTATCAAATGCAGTGGCTCAATACTCAACCCCACCCTCAGTGACTCATCACATCTCTGCTGTTTAGTTTAATCAAATGTCAAATCAAATGTGAGCAAATTCAGAGTTATTAATATTCCAACATATTGCACTGTTTAAGACTTTTATCCCCAAATATACTAGCAGCTACAGTTGGAAACAGGAAACAAATTGTACACATAAACACATACATTTTTTTTCTTTGCTTTTAAGATGGGATGATATTGGAGAAATCACCATCTCCATGCTGTCTTGCACATGCAGGAAAAGACTACAACACCCAGCATCAATAGCTAACATCACACTTCTCCAAGTGTCTATCTTCAAGCCCTTGTACCTCCCAGCATTTTGTTTACCCTCTAGAAAGTTAAGAGAGGGCTACTGCACCTTTCAGCACCCACAAAAGTTAGGTTAGTTAAAAACGGGGAAGCAGACTGCCTTCAAAATACCTATTTTTTAAAATTGCAGTATGGCTAATTTGAGTGTTTTTCAGAGCACTCCTTCTCACAGAGCATGCAACCAGGCTGCTTTTCACTGGCTCAGCTCCTGCTTCCTGCTGAATTCCATCTCATGGCAGAAAACTAAGCAGCTCCTAGCACTGTACCACAGCCAAGAAACAAACTGAGGTGGATCACTGACAGTCACAATTCCAGTACAGGGAAGCATAAGCATCCTTGGCACCTTTCAAGTGGATTCACTTGCACTGAAAACTGCATAAAGCCGCCACTCAGCTGCATGGCTGACACTTGGTGTCAAAGAGCAGAGAAACTGTGACAGTTTTGGCATACATGACGCAAGCAAGCAGGGAGAGGGTGGAGGGTGGGGGAAGTATCTGTTTCCTGCATTTTCTGGTAGCTCAATTCCTCTGCAGTTCCATTTTCACAGTGTTGAAGGCTAGACAGTTTCACTTGCAATAACTGAAAGCATAGATAAAATATTAAATGTCTGCGTAAGACACTGGCATTGCTACCTTCTTCTACAGCTGTTATTTATTCCAGGGTAAAGGGCATAGAAGTATATAGCTTAGCAGATCATACCTATTGCTAAGCAGCACTGGCATCTACCCCCAATTAAATACATTCGTAACCACAAACCACAAAATTCATCCCCATATTAAGTCAGTCCCTGACACCTTCTAGTATTACACACAGCAAAGGTGGGTTTTTTTCACATGGAAAACCTACTTATTTGCTAAACACACACTTGAAATCTATGATCTCTCTCCACTGAACTGCCTGAAAATTCAGTTAGCCAAGATAAAAACAAAAATCTGTCTAGTTTCAAAGGACTCCTGAAAAGTACAAAAATACCCAACTAACCAAAAAAAAAACCCTCAAAACCAAACAAAACAATAATAACAACTAAAAATAAAACCAAGTACAGGGCTTTGTTTCTTTTCAACAAATATTAAAAACTTGCTATATAAGATCTGATGTCAAGAAACCTTATCACAAGGCACAACGATTAAGCAAAATTACCTACATCTTTTCAGCACTCCAAACTTTGGCAAGTTGTTTTGCAGGTTTCTTTTTAACTATTTGGATAATGTATCTTTATGGTTAGTAACTTCATATGCTGAGACTTTTTTACAAGAAGTCTCTAAAATAGCTAGGAATAGCAGGCAAAAATCCAGCAGCGGATAAATATTTCTGTATATTTGGTTCTGAACATCCAGTCCACAGGGATGAACAGACTCTTCTCCTCCCCAGTGTGAAAAATCTTTCTTCTTGTCACTTAAGCAGATTCATGAGCAGAATTTTCTTTTGAGGCTTTCTTGGTACTGTGGAGAAAAAAAAAAAATATAAAGGTGATGAGGAAGATGTAAGATATTTGTTCCCTCTTGTCTTATTTTTGAGAATTCAGATTTTTAAAACTCCCTACTTAACAAGAAGGTAAATTATATGCTTGGGCTTCCTCTGGCTTCTGCTTGGTTTTATGTCAGATACACACACAGAGGTCTCAAGGCTAGTCCAGGTCATTGCCCCAGTGTAACAGTCAGCACATGTGCATTTTTATACAGAGCTAGATCTCAGTCCAGAAGTGTCCCCATGAGACCATTCATACACAGCAATTTAACTAAAATAAATACAACCACTTCTCTATCTCAAACTTTAGTGGGTAAAGTCCAAAGACTGTCCCCACATTTAATCTGGGTCAGGAAAATTATTGATAAAAATATTAAAGTGCACCAAAGGGCTATTAAACAAAGGCAGAATCTCTGTCCATAGAGATGAAAATCTCAGGAATTCACTCACCTGACGGCTGCCATCAGAAAGCACTGTGCTAAGAGCACCTTCACATGCATGCTCTATTCCAGTGCCAGCCTCCAAATCTGCTGCTGGCCAGCAAGGAGGGAGGGCTCTGAGCTGACCCAGTATGGAAGTTTGAATGTTCTACAGCTAAGGGTAAGTGCAGGGAATCTTGAGGCAGAGACATGCTTTCCTCTTTCTGCTAGTGCCTTGTTTGTAACCCTCTCTAACAATCTCTCATACTTGGCCACTGAGTGACTGGGAGAGGCAGTCACTAGCTCTTGCTTCTCACGCATGCCAACAACCACACAAGGATGGTTAGCAGAGAAGCAAGCTAACAGCATTTAAGCTGCTAAAGTGGCCATAAGCAAATTCCTGGTTAGTCCGAGCTGTAATGCTTCTGAAGCCTTGAGAAGACTAGTGCACAAGCCAATTAAAGGGAAATTATCTAAAACCAACAGTGATTACTCATACCCTCCTCTCTTCCTGTTGACAGGCTGCTCCGAGCATTTCACAAATATTGCTGCCTCTTCTCCCTTACTGAGACGTGAGGTGCCATCTCGAGAACAGAACACCACTCTGGAATAAATATTGGAAAAATCACATGACAGCCAAACATCCCTTTTTAATCTTAGAAAGAAGACTGGTGCTTGGAAACAGTCTTTATACTTTGTCACTGCTACGTTGCAGGCCTGTGAGAAAGTTATTTTTAAAAGAGAATTCTGTAACAAAAGAAACTTTGCATAAGAACTGGTAAATGAATTATACGTGTGCATCAAAGCATAGCCATAACTTTCACTGATCCTTTGCAAAAAATCTTCTTATGGCTAAGACAGCAGAAGTTCTATCCCAAAGTCTCTTGGATCTTTATTTACACCAGTTTTTACGTGAGTTTTTGTCAGGTGAATGAACTTGGAAGAAAGCCATACTCCACCAAATGTTTGCAAATGAAGTAGGTTGCAATTTCCAGAAAACATGAGCACTTGCTTTTCTATTTATCAGTACTATACCCCTATATTTGTTCCTATATCAGTACCCACCCCTATATTTGTTCAGCTCTGATAACTGTTCTTTGATCAAGCGACTGACCTGTTTATTCAAAGAAGGAACTTATTATTATTTACTATACCATACATAGGACACACATACTCTGTTCTGGGCCTATGTTCTGCAAACAGATCTCATGTTTAGTGAATATGAGTATTTCAAAAGATTCATGTCAAAGCACTTCTGTTCAGACTTTGATGTTTCAACATTCATGCACTAGCAATGTCCTACAACAGTCACATGTTTCAGTTTTCATCCACCATTCAGGTATTCAACCCCTAAGAAAATCCAGCTTAACTAAGCAATAATTTCTTGTGCAAACACACTTTTGGAAGCGTTTCTAAAAGTCTCTATCTAAGCATGTTTTTTGTGAAAAAACCTATGCAAACATCCAGCGTGAAAAAGGAGGGCAGAAATTGCAAACACGGTCACTGATGCTGGTTCATGGAGATACTCTCCTGCATATTATAACTAACTTAAGTAGATACAATAGTAGGATATAAATTAATTACGTGGGAGTAAGAACAAACTGCAGATCCCAGTGGAAGTAAACTACTGAACCTGGCTGATATAAATGGTGGTTTGATACCACTGGAGCCCTGATTATCATTATGCTGCACCTATTTACAACTGCTTAACATGTTTGTCCCAGCCTGTGACATACCAGGAATCAGGAAGCACTGTTAATTAGAACTGATATGGCTTATAACAATCAAAATAAGTTACTTTTTCTGAGTTTCTCCTGACTTCACTCTGATTCTCTGGATCTCAAACGTAAAAGGAGTCCACCAGTCTGACCAGCTGAAGAAGGTGTCTTTTTCCCACTGCAGCTTCAGCATAAGCAGGTCTCCAATATCCACTTCTGTGTAAATCAGGAAGGAGAAGGTCTTGTTTGAGGAGACTTCAGGCCTGTGGGGATGAGAATAATAAAAAAAACCAAACAAATAAACAAAAAAAACCCCACCTGGAACTCTTGGACAAAGAAAATTAATCAGCAATAGAACCTGTAATTTTTGTACTCCAGAGAAGAAAGCAACTTTCTGTGTAGTTCTCATGGATGAAGTAAGGATAAAAAAACACCTCTACCTTTTGTAAGGGCAAATGAAACATCCTTCTACAGCAAGGCTGGTAAAATCCTGGGACAGTCTGCCAGGCAAGGGTTGTCCTCTGCTGTGCTGGTGACTCTCAGAAAAGCCAGACAACCACCACCCATAAAGAGTTTACATTCCTCAGAGCAGTGTTTTTCAGCTCCATTCCCTGCCTGCCTGTGTCTAGGGACGCACATACAAACTTCTGCTTATTTGCAGAGCTGTGAAAGCAAATCCAATATCTCCCTCAGCTTCTGAGGAGGGACCTTCAGATGCATAAGTCTACTTTTAAGAAGATTTAACAGGGTATAAAGATACTGAGACGAAAACAAGCAAGCACTGAAAAAAATCTTATTAGGTTCTTATTACAGGTCAGACTTCACGTTTCCATATTTCAGATGTCTTATAAAAAAGAGCTCCTGTAGGGTTTGGTTCATTAGCTTCAGAAGTGAATGCAACAACTTGATCAAAGAGCAGATTCTGGGACCCTTTAAGATTACTGTAGCTGGAGCAAGGAAAAGTTTTTTAGTTGAGACAAACAAATTTGGATAAACTCAACAGTACTTGGCAGTTGTTTCTGTAGCTACTCACAGTGTGAAAGCAATGTTCTCACTCTCATCTAGAGTGCCATAGAGAGAGATCAGGAATGGCTGGTTTGTCTTGGTCATGTTAGTCTTTCCAAAGAAGTGGATCTTGACTTGGTAATGAAAGACTGAAAGAATACAAAAGAAAATTCCATTAGGAAAACTCAACCTCCAAAGACACAGCTGGTGACAAAAACTACCCTGTCTCACCTTTAAATATTCTAGGCTGGATATGCCAACTTGACTAAAACAAGCTTATTTCTCTGCAGGTGTCCAGGAAGCTATTTTTGTGAGAATATAAATATTAGCAAGCAAGGAACACCTTTGCAGTTCTCGCAGCTAAATTCTGCGCTCAAGCTGCTACTATAATAACCCCAGAATATGCAGTATCACCTTCAAACCTGCTATTGAACATGTAAGACCTGCTGTACTTTACTTGAAACAAGTGAGCTGTGCCCTTCTCTTACAGAAGGCTTGGTAAAAGGAAAAAAAAATCATCCTGCTGACACTGCTGATTAAGCACCAACTGCCAACAGAACACCAGTCTTGCAGCTGCTCTAGGAGTGCAGGAATGTGCCTTTTGATTGCACACTATAAGCATACCACAGGGTACAGGCAAAGCTGAGGAAAATAAAGTAGTAAAATCCAACGTTATTTTCCTAGCTGGAAACTTCCCAGCTCTCTCTGGCATTGTCCTTCTCAGACCACCCACAGCAGCAACTGGAATCAAGAAGTGCTGTGATATTTTAATGAGGGCCGGCGCTCCTCTAGCAAGTGCACTATCAAAGGCACAAACCTGATGCTTGCATATTTTTAAATAAGATGCTCAGTAGACTGAGTTCTGCTGATTATTTCCTCAGCAGAAGTAATCATTTGGATGAAAAACACTGAAAAAGTTCCAAGTGATTGGGAAGCAGAAGATGTCTAACTTTTGGTCCTTATAAACTTGTTACAAAATACCTTTCTTTCTGTACTCTACCCCATAAATTGAGTAAGACAACACTTTTCTCTGAGAGTTGTATTCAGTGGCAAACCACAGGCCACTTCACCCCTACTCATCCAGGCACCAAAGCAGCAATATTCTCATCTGCAGCACATGCCCACCATGACACACAGCTGAGCACAAGTACCAGTTTGCTCACCAGTAAGCAAGGAGTACCTACCTTTATAGGGCATCTGAGCACGGGTTTTCAGATACATTTTGGTGTTTCTCTTTGTTCTCACTCTGTTGACCTTGTAACCCAAATTGTTGCAGCGGTTCTTGCGGCAGCTCAGGCAGAGGCCCTTCTCAAAGGCCTCCTTTGTGTTGCAGCGGTAGGCCATGCTGGGCTTTTCTTCATTGAGGAGAGAGTCAATGAAGAGGTGGATAGATCGTTCATGGGAGCATTTCACCAGCTGATCCACATCTTGAAAGAATGAAAATGTGTAATATGTATACATGCATGCATATAATGGTATAAACCCCTAAGCAATGCTGTCAAACAGGCATGATTCACCATAGCAGAGCTGGGCTTTACAGGATGACTTTTAAAAGCACATATTCCCGTGCCTCTCAGAGATCTTTCTTTGCAAGACACCTTGCAGGGCTATCCAGGTTTCCCTTGGAATGTTATACTGTTTGTCTCAGAGCAGCCTCACCTCCAAAGCCTTTCTCAGCAATCAGACGCAGCGCTTCTCCCAGATTGCAGCCTGGCTGGAAACCTCCACCATTGGGATAAATATCAATGTGTCCAACAGGCTTCTGGATGCCAATGCTGCGGTCTGGGGAGCCTCGGGTGTAGGTGTGCAGGACATCCACAAACTCAGCATCATCCGGGGAGAGGCGGGTGAGTTCATCAGCATACTCAAAGGTAGGACCAGCAGGATCCAGCCCTTTATGGGGAAAAGCACAGAGAAAAACTGCTATTATTGTCTGCCAACGATACTGACAATGATAACAAATGCCAAACTCGGCTGCCACACTGGGCTGGAATATTGGGTTTTCCTGCAGACATTACAGATGGATAATCTAAATAACATTCATGACTACATGAGAATCAAATGCACTACCTTGAAATGTTGTCACTGCTTTAAAAAACAGAAGCGTATGCAAACACATGGAAGGGAGCCCAGCTAACCTCTCCTCAGAGCTGTAGCTTTTCCAGCGGATGAAAGAAACAAGCTCATAGGTATTTTCTCAATGTTTTCCTCTCTTGTCAAGAACTGTAGAACTTGTATCTGAAATGCCTGAAGTATGGAAGTCTTGCTGACTACTCCATACCAGGGGAACAAGTGGGAAACATACACTCTCTACCTACCTAAGGGGAAGGGGATTAGTACAGTAAACTGCCAAGCTGCAGCAACACTAACATCAAAAGAGCCCAGAACTATTTTGCACAAGAACCATTTTTTTGAACAAGAACCATTGCCTGTTCAGACAACTACCTGAGAGATGGCAGAAAGGACAATCTTTCCTGCAGCCCTCAGCTGCGGACAGGCACCTGTGCTGTTCACCCATGGTTAGCTCCAGTCAGTCTGAGCTGCCTCCCCCTCAGCTGTGAGGGCTTCAGGGGCCACATCATACTGCTCCCTGTGCTCTTCCCAGGGAAAAGTTTATCCTCAGCACCAAGAGCATAACAGAGGGCTACTGACACATCACTGATTTGGCAGCCTCAGTGAAAGCAGCAAAGCTGCAGCTTAGAGAAAGGAAGGCAGAGGGACTACAGCTCTGGCCTCCTGACTTTAATCTGCCACCTCTCACGACTCAACATTTCCATATGTGACTGCTGCCTAGCCCACCTCTCAGCATGACTGTGGATTTGAGATCACAGCCAGGCTCAGGTGAAAGAGTAAAGGGTGCCAGGAGCTAGGCTCCCTTCTGAATGGTGCTTCCAAGTTCTCTCAGAAACAAAGACACCACAGATGAGCAATTTTCTTAGCCTCATTTGCTGATGCTGGCAATTCTTTTGTCACTGAGATCAGTGCTAGGGGCTCAGCTCTCCAGGTGCTGGGTTGTCAACCAGCCCCAGAGTGGCCAGGCACTCTGCCTTGTCTAGCAGATTTCTCTAGGCTCCAAAAATCACCTTAACCAGATGTCTAAGCAGACACAGCAACAGGGCAAGTATATGTCTTCCTCAAATTCTCACAGTATTATTTCTAGCCTAGAATACTTGTTGAGCCTGTTATGATAAACTTTGTAATAATCCACACTGGATCTCTTCTAGTTATCTGTCCAGTCTCCCTTTGAGCACATATAAACTTCTTGCATCTGCATCATCCCATGGCAAAGAGTTCTGCAGGCACTAAATTTCCTGCAGCAGAATTTACTTCCTGTTCTGTTTCAATGGCTCCCATCAGTTGCAAGGAATGACTGCCTGGATAAGCCAACCCACTGAATTTCTCATGCTGCAAGAGATACTGTGACCTTTTCCAAGCCATGGTTTGGTCAGTCCCCATGGTCAACTCCCCAAACTACCGTTTTATGAGGGCCTACTCATTCATTTCTTGTAAAGAAGCAAATAAAGCCTCTCACTCACCACCTCTGTTGTTATTTTCTGAATCTTTCTCCAGTTCTACCCCAGAAATATCAGCCCTGCTGTTTCACTAAATCATTAATGCATAACCAAAATACTACCAGCAAGCAACAATTATTCTGGTGATTTTTCAGTGGAATATAATAGAAGAGATGAAACCCTCCACTCTGCATCACAGGTTTTCTTACCAGTAATCCTGTTCACCTTCTTTTTGGTCAGGTTCCCAGCAATCCCAGCAGCATGGGCACCTAGACTGTACCCCAGCAAGTGGAGGTTGTTGAGAGGATAATTGAATTGCTCCTGCAGAAGAGAACAACTCATTTAAAGTTCAAACCCAACCACAAAATAAAGACACAAAATAAAATGCTTTGTTAATACTGGGATTTTTGAACCACAAATAATAGAAGAAACAATAATTTTGTGCCATTGCAGATTTCTTGATCTAACTAATTTATGGCCAAAATCTAAACTGAGAGGAATGCAAAAGAAAGGACAGAACACAGGGCTGTTTCTTTCATAAAAGTTTTCAGCCACCCTCTCCCCACGACTTTCTGGATGTCATAAGGCAGGGCACGTTTCTGATTCCCAAGGGCTGGCTGCTGCATAGTACATAGGAACCTGTCTTTCATAGCTACCTCTCACAGAGCCCTCAGAAATACTCTGGGCCCACAGGACCCCACAGACCACAAGGTAAAGTTTCTGGAATACAGTACAAAAGGCAGCCTCTGAGTAGGAGATAGCCAGTAAACCAAAGCTGGAATTTCACCAGTCTAGCAAAACTTTGATCAAGTGTTTTAACTCCATCTACCGAACAGGAGATGATTAACACAGCTGCATCATTGCTGTTTTGTCTCCTATGACATTTTGTAGGATGTGAGACAAGTCTTACCTCCATCCAGTCAATAAAGGTAGCAACATCCTTTCCCACCAGCCTGGTGTATGCAGCAGACACTGGATAGTGCTGCTGAGCTCGAACTAGCCAGTCGACCACAATGACGTTTGAGTCAGGCTCCCTCTTGTACAGAGCATCCACCAGCTTCGGGACCCAGCTTTCATACATCCCTGTCACCTGTTGGTTTTGGTGATTTTAGTTAAAATAGTAGATGTATTAATATACCGTGCCGTGAGGCACTTCTGCACAGTTTATCAGAAGTGTGGTTAAAAGGGAGATTCCTCCCACTTCGTCTTACCGTCCACCCATGGATCACGACGAAGGTTTTACTGGTATGATTGAAGTTGCACTGTGCCAGGCTGTTCACCTGTCCAGGAACCAGGTAGCAGACATCCTCATCGGGCTCTGCAGGCGTCCGTAAAGAGAACTTGCTCTCGATTCCCTCAAAATTGTTTTCATCTTCTGCTGTAAGACCACAAAAAACATATAGCCGTATTTTAGGAGTACTAGGACAAAGTCAGAAAGCATTGGTACAATGCTGGAGAGATATCTGGAGCAGTCAAGAAATGGGATGCATGATTTTCATTTCCTACAGCCATGTAAAGAAATCAAAGGGTGAAAATTGCTCCACATCCAAGGTCCTGCTAAAACAGTAAGAATCTGCTGAGCTGCCAGAAAAGTATGAATCTATCTGAAGAGTCAGTATTTTCCCCATTTCATTAAGCAGGAAACCTCTTAAAAATTACAAAATTACAGAAAAACTGCACAGGTCAGTCACAGACAGTCATCCAGGAAAGCAAAGAGTTACTACCATACCATTACATATTTTGGTGGTGTATCTTCCACATCACCTCACCAATAATCACTGCCTAACAAGGCCTTTTATAACACCGTGTATTTGCAGTGCCTTAAAAGCTGTGAAGTCATCACTGTTCTACAAAATACTAGTTTTAAGTTTTGACCAACAAACAGCAGGTGAGAAGATCAGACACCCATCAGAGAATGTGAACTAGCAAACCAGAAGTCTATTTTGGAGTACATTTTCAGGTCATCTGATAACCTGCAGAAAAATATCTTCCTCTGCCTCAAGCAGAGGGAAGGAGGGTGGGGAAGGAGATGCAGGTCGTGTACAGTTGGTAACAAAGTATGTTATGGCCTGCAAAGATCACTCCCTCCAACTTCCAGCTTCAAAATTTAAGTACTCCTTTTCCTGCCAAGGCAGAGAAGTGACTTTGGGCTTCATACTCACTATTTCCTTTGGGAAGAGACTTCAACGTCTCCTCTTTTTATGTCTGATTCAACTCTTAAATGCCCCTGTGTACAGCATACCCTGTAATTAACTTTTCAAAACCCAGGCTCCAGTTTGGCAACTTGAGTTAGGTAAATATTGATTGCCTGCTTTTCAAGTGCAGCTGAACTTAGGCCAGCTCTGCTCTGCTCAGCATTGTCTTTCCTGGCATCAAGACCACCAACCTTTCAGAAACTCCTAAATACACAGTAATGAATGGCTCCGAGTCACCACAGGGAATACAAATGGACCTCATGCTAGGCATGCAAAAGAGATTTCCACTCCCTTGTCCCACTGCAGAAGAGGTTTTCTATGGTAATTGGTAGATCTGCATTTCTTGCATAAAGTTATGCTGCATCACTCAGGTGATAACTAACAATCCATTTTCTTCCAAAACAGTTTTTCTGTCCTTCTTATTCAAGCTACCATACACAGCAGGGCACTGACTTATGCTTGACCTCACCTCAGGGTGCTCTATAAGGTCTGGGATGTGCTCGCTGTGCTTGGAGGGTCACAAGAAATCAGGGTGTAACCTCTTTAATTAGGTCTGAAACCAGCACAGAGCCTTGCAACAAATGCTTATGTAGCAGTCTCAGAGAAACTTGTCAGCCATAATCAATGGCTTAATATTGCCCTAGTTCAGCAGGATTTCTCACCTGTCAAAGCACATGCAGGAAAGCAAGAACCATTCAGTGAACAGAGGCAGTACTCAGCTTTAAGTTTTGACCTTGACTGTGCTAGGCTGACTAGCTAACCCAGGTTAATTACACTGAGGGCCCCCTTCCTGCCTCCTTCCTCCTAAAGAAAGGAGTGTTTTTCAGAGACCTTACCCTTTCTTCATATAATGGTAAATATAACATTTTACCCACTAATGAAAGCTAAATTTACCAACTTAAACAAACGTTTGCATCTTTTCTATATTTTTGCATGTTCAAAATTTCTTTTTGTCACCAACTGACATTATAAAACACTTTTTTGGAACAAATCTTTACACCTATGTTATTTACTTTTTAGTCAGAAAAAGAAAAGCACCAAAGGCTAGTTGGATAAATATCAGCTATAACTTTTCACTCAGCTGTGAATCAGCAAAACTTTGAAAGGAACAAGAACAACTTTCAACTGTTAGGCATACAACACTATGTTTCAATTATGTATATTCCCTCCCAGTACAGGAAAGCGAACAACAATAGTCCACCTGCTCACTAGTTAATAGTGTTTCCTTTCATACCTAGATATAATTTCCCTTCTGGATGAAACTTATCTGATAATCATCCAAAATCTAAATTACCTTGATATCCTGTCTTGCAGTGTGTTTTCAATTACAAGCTAGAATTTGCATGTAAGCTCAGATCACAGCTCTTTTGAAAACAAGCTCATAGGAAATTTACAATTCAAAGTGTACTACACTTAAGGGTACACTTGGAGAAGTGCACCAAGCTTAGAAGGACAGCAGATAGCAGTACAGTGACACTTGCCACTGAAGACGTGCTAAGTGCTTCACACATATTTGCATGTTTTAGTCTAAAAATCTTTGATGGGGATTTGAGAACATAAAATCACTGAGATATGGCCACCGCCAGGAAAGCAGCAGCTGCAAAGCAACAGCCCATGAGTTAGGGAAATGGCAAGCAGCCACTTTTCTCACTTAACTACATAGTATAAGGAATTAGAAAGTCAGAAGAAATTACTGTTATCATCTTATGCCCACAAAAAGTGTCATGTTATCTTATGTCCACATATGGCCAGTTCCCAGCAGGCAAGATACCCTTTGGATGAGGGAAGTGTGTGTGTAGTTGAGTTCAATACAGACTTCCTCATGGTATGCTCACCAAGAAGCTTTCCTCAGAACTTGCCTAAGTTTTGCTTTGCAAATTCTATACAGCACAGAGCAGAAGATATCTTGTCTATACCTAATGTGCTGCACACATGCTGCAGTACCACCTCACATCCCAGCTTCTACAGTACACAGGTACACACAGTCTGCACACACTGTCCTCACAGACCAACACTGACATGCTTTAAACCTGAAGCAGGGAAGTTACACAACGGATCAATTTAGAAAACTAGCATTTCCCACTTCTGCTTTCACACCTCATCGTATTTCTTGGTCTATTAAAAAAATTATTCAGAACCAAGCTTTGTCATTCATAGACTTTTACCACAGACCTTTTCCTCACAGACTTAAAGGGAGAAGTCTCCTTGAGTCATGTCCTGAGTCAGTGAACCACTGGGTCTCATTCTTACAGTCTTACACAAAGAAATGCAGAAAGTGCAGTGTACACACTCACCACAGTTTAGTTAATAAGATGTTTTAAATTAATTAAACCACGGAAAACCCAGAAACAGGTAATTTTCAGCACGTTTCTGAAAGGCGGACAGAAATTTATCTGAATTAACATTGCATTTTTCAAAATGCAGATACAGAAATTAGATATCAAGAAATATACACACATCCATGTTGAGATATCAAAGTATATCAAAGTAGCTTTTCATTACAAGAATGCAAGTCCGATTTCTAAACAAGGCCTTTGAATAAAACAAGACGGGAAGTAAAATGCAGACAAAAAAGAAATCCATGCTTTTGCTTAAAAACTACTCCTTCCCAGATATAGTTCAGCAAAGGTACAAAACACATCTTGTGTATTGCCAAAGCTTCCAGGCACACAGTTCCAAACAAGCACCTGTTGCAAAACAAAGTTTTCTGTGTACTTCTATGTGCTCACAGTTAACATGAGCTACAAAAGGATTACTAAGGGAACTGAAGCAGAATTAAGGGAGCAGAATTAAGAATTAAATGACCAGTTCCAGATGGAAGCTGGCTTTTCAGGCTGCATCATCAAAACTTCACCATTTTTCCATGCTATACAAAGCATTTTCTGATGCTTTTCTTACACCCCTGCTTCAACAATATGAGTTTCCATATTTTGAAAAAAATAATATGTTCTGTGCAGCAAGGTATCAAGAACCTCACAGAACTCAAAGAAAGTGGGGGGGGGTGGGGGGTGGAAGGCTTATTAACTGGGAAGTCAGTAGTTTTGTTTTTCCTGTCCAAAGTTTGTGACACTTTGGACTTGCAACTTGAAAAATTCCGTTCCGTTAGGGACTTCTATCAATTATCAATTTTGAAAGCCTCCGCTGACTTTAGGCATTCTGACACACTAATCAAGAGAATTCAGATTCAAGTTTCTTTCACAGGAAGCCCGAGACAACTTGGTAAATTATTTTCACTGTCAAACTGTTTACCACTGGTCAGCTGGGTGGAGAATGTGAGTCTTGAAGAAGTAACATCTGGAATATTAATCAAAAGTTAAACTGCCCACACCTTACAGGTTGCCAAAATATGGTAACAATGCATTTGCCAGAATGAATGCACCTAAGCTATGGTTTTAAAAAGGGAGTCTTTGATAAACAACAATTTCCTAGCATTATGCAGTCAGAAATGGAAATACTATTAGCTAGGTGCAGAGATCTTTAGAAATTATACTGCTAGACCATGTCTATGGTAGCCCACAGAGACATGAATGCACACATATGCACAGCAGCAAACATCTGCACACAACATTGAACATTTACCAGCTGCAGTTAACTGGGCTAAATCTTCCCTCAGCCTACAATCAGCATTAGGATCACCCATCAATCAGTCATACTGAATTCCTAAGAGTTCTGAAGCAAACTCACAGTCAGCCATAGTACAGGGCTTATACCACAAAAATGGTTATCATTTAATTTGATCTACACTATAAACTGAAAGCAGACTACTGTGTGTTGCAATCCCAGGAAACCTTCCTCACGAATCAGGTTATTGTTTAACCTTGCTGCAAAAATATTACAACTTCGAGTTTATTTATGTATTCCTTAATGGCAGAGCCCTGGGAGTACGTTCTGCTTCACTTCCCAGGTGGGGCCAGTGGAAAGAGCAACATCTCTGGAAAGGTACTGGGAACAAGCTCAGAAGCTAAGCAAGAACCTCCCTTCTCAGGGTCTGCAGCTGGCAAACTGCTGTTCTTGCAAGGTACACAAGCGTGGCCCACCCCTCTCCAGGGTACTCCCTGTCAAATCTTTACTCAGCTGCAGCTGCAACACTCAAAACTCAGTCCAGCAGATATCTAGCCATCCATCAGTCTCTCTGGGATATCTGGAATTAGCCCAAGACAATTAAAATGCAACCACTGTCAGATTTTGTAGTAATATACAGGTAAGGCTGCACAGGAAAGGCCTACCATCCTAGTACTTCTGCAGAGAGGAGATTCCAGAAAACTTTTAAGAGTGCTAGTGATCATGGTAATCTCCAGTACAACTTGATGCCTGAGAGCCTAACCTCTGTGCCTTCTCAGAAATGTATTGTTTCTTGGAAGGCCCATGCCACCACTGCCCTGGTATGTCTATCCCAAACACAAGCCACAGAAAAAGCCAGCAGCTCACATCACACAACAGCGTAATTATGCCAACATTCACTGGTAAAAATACAGATCTGAATGTATTCCTAGCAATGCTTTTATCTTCTCCTGGAACACCAACATTTTCTCCACCTAAATAGTCTTTATCTATGTTGTTTTTTAAATACTCCAGATTCCTGGAGGGCTGGATCTTGTGTTTTCTGTGGTTTCAAAAAACTTTTGACTGTGTTGTGCATGGAAAAGTGTGGAACTAAAGGCCTGAATTGCTTTAGAATGAATACACAAACTGCTTTCACATAACCTGTTCCTAGGAAGAAATAACGAAATTTTTAGTAAGTGTGTGGCAAATCAGTTCCTGCAGGGATGAAAGCTTTCTCTGGGAAGACAGTTATTTTACTGTACAGAACTTGGATACTGTGATGAAAACTGGTTCTGATCGTCTCTGACGGCACAAAATTGGATTCAAAGCTAGAATACATTCCTTTCGCTGTACCCTAGCACCCTATCCTCTTACTTTTGAATACTTCCCTTCAGCTTCCTTGTACACAAAGAAGTAATAAAGGCATCCACAGCAGAAAAAAATGCCAGTTTATATATTCCAGTTTAGAATCACAAAGCAGCTCTAGGAGCTACAGCCACCCATTCTTCTACGGCCAGAAACTTTTAAAGATAGATATAGATACCATGTGTGGAGATCAGTGTAAGAAAGTAAGCCTGCGACAGGGCAGTGCTGACAATATTAAAAGAGCTTTCTTTAGTTTTTAAGCTTGAGGAGTAGTGGTCTCCTAAAATTAGTCTCTTTGTTCATAACAGTTTCAATTACATTATTGATTAGAGATTAATTAGTGAAAATCTAGCACCATTTGCACATCTTCCACCTCCTCTGGCTTGGACAGGGTGACTATGTACAAGTGCAGGTACAACAGGCAGAGTGCAAACACGGCCAAAAGCGAACCTAGTGAGAGTAAATCACTCTGTTCAGTCTTCCCCTGATGGATTCTGCTCATTACAGGCTTAACTACAACTCGAACACAGTACCACGATAACGATGAAACTCAGTCTTGCACTGTCTAGGATCAAGAACTGTACGAAGTTGGGATGCCGGGACGGATGAGTCCCACAGGGGAGGAAGCCGACGGACCTTACCGTGGTGCTACTGCTGCGCAAATCCCTTGTTGGGGCAAGGGACTCTCGGACGCCACCTTGTCTCTGAGAAAAAAACACATCCCAAACCTCAACAGGTCGCGCCATCAGCCCGGCAGGTTGTGCCCGAGTTTCGGCTGGGGAACAGGTTCCAGGTCTCTCCTAACAGGGTGCAGATTCCTCCCACTGCCGCTCTCCAGCGCCTTTCAAGTCTACTCCCGACACCCGGGTCCCGCAGCATCCCAAGCACCCCAGGACAGCTTCACAAAGGAAAGATTGCAAACTCTCCTTTCCCGCCACGCCGGCAGCGTTCCCCCACAAGCCCCCTTTTCCCAAAAGCAACAGGCAGCGCGGCAGCCCCCGTGCACCCCGCGTCCCGTGAGCGATCCGGGCGCCGTCCTGGCCCCGTCCCGGGACTCACCGCCTGCAGCAGCCACCCAGCGCAGGCAGAGGCACACGGCGGCCAGCAATGCCTTCCTCCACATCTCGCCTCCTGCCGCGGCACGAAAGTTTCGGCGCGAAAAGAAAAAAAAAAAAATTAAAATGACTAAGTTTTTTTGTTTTAAAAACTTAAGCTAACTAAAAAGAAGTGTGGCGCAGGAGCGCAGCTACGGACAGGGCAGCCCAGGGAGCTCCCAGCACCGCGGGGGCCGCTCACGCCCGCCCTTAAGTCCCGGGCAATATGCAAATATGCGAATATGCAAATTTGCAGATTTGCAAACGAGGCCCCCGCGCCCATTGGGCGAGCGCCGCGGGGCGGGGCCGGCGCTGCCCGGGCCGGGCGGGGCGGGGCGGGTTCNGGCTCCGAGCCCTCCTTGGGTCTGGCTCCCACAGCCCTCCCAGACCCTCTAGCCAGCCCTGTCCGGGCAGCCAGGATGCGGCCCCGGCTTTCCACCCCTTTGGTCCTTGCAGCCTATGGCGACCTAGCCTCTGGTGGGGTCTTCTTTACCATTTCTGCTTTTGTACCAGTAAGCAGCAGCTAACTGCATTTTCTGTACCGTGCTTTCAGGGGCCTTCTGCTGTTACCTTGAATAATCTTTGGCGAGACCTTGTTTTGCCAGCACTCGAGGGGATACAAGTTTGGAGGAAAAATTAATTCACTGGAGATTGCATCTGTGCTCCTGAGAAATAAAAAATTGATTCCTTGAGCTCTTCAACCCTCTCTGCCCTCCTCTCAGAAATGTAGTCTGCAATGAGATTTGCGTTGGCAGCCACTGGGTGAAGGATCAGTTATGTAAGGACATTAATTTAATAACAATACCAGTTTTCATTTCATTGTGCAGTGTGTTGCCAAAGACCCAGCTTCATAAAGAACTTTATGATGCAGGGAATAAGAACTCCCTGGGTTTTGCAATGTGAAGCAAATGGGATTCCCTTCAAGGGTAACAGATCTTTTTGTTATCAGACACCTTAGGAGACTAAAACATATCTGGTTTATATGAGAAGATTGTTCAATAAGAGATTGCTGAAATGTACCAGTAGTACTGGGTCACCTTTACAACTTTAGGTACCACTAAGAGACCAGTAAGATCTAGAAGTGAAAATACATTTTCCACCAAGACACAACTAGAGTTTCCTCCATCAGCAATTGCTATTTATATCCAGAAGGCATCAGAAGAATTTAGTGAGAGTACTAACTGTTCATGCTGAGACTTTTCCATTGAGACAACTGAGTGGCAGGAAAAGGAGGGGGCTGAGTGGGTAAGGCAGGGAGAGAGGCTGGAAGTCCAAGCCGGGGGATTGGAGGTAAAGAGGCAGGAAAGACCAGCCTTCCTTCCCAGAGGGATATGTGAGCAGGGAAAAATAAGGTTTGTGCTGCAGCTTTCTAAGTACTGAGCATATCCTTTGATACACAGTGTTTGAGATCCTCTTGTCTAAACAATAGCAAGAATTTTTTCATGTCTTTCTTTTCCCTAAGTGTGGACTAAACAATGCATTTCTCTTGATCTAATTTGGTTGAAACTCTATAGCGTAATTTCCCCCTTAGAAATTAGCCTGACTCTAAGGTCAGACAACCTTTCTAGAAGATTTCATTCCCTGATGGCAGCATAAGGCAAACTAAAAGAACAAAAACTTTGAGGCAGCTTGCTGTTACAGAGACTGTCAGGTCACCTTAATCACAGGTGATAATACCTACCCATCAGAGCATAACAAAATATGAAGTCTCCTGATTTGCACAACTACATCCATGGCTACTACAGGGAATAAATAAATAAATAAATAAATAAAAAGCTTACAATATTACATATTACATGATTTTTCTGGGAAAATAAGTAGTGTAGTTTTAAATGCTTAGGCAGAAATGCCTGGCACACCAGCCCTGGATAGATTGTTGGTGCTGTTTGCAAATCCACAGTCTATAATCAGACTTAGAGTTAACTCCCACTATAGTTTGTGAAGCCCATCAATAGCAAGGGCAGGCAGTAGATTTACACAGAATGAAATTTATTACACTGATGAGGCTTGTTTGCATAATTTTTTCTTCATGCCCATGCCTCACTTTAAGACATATACTTAAGAAAGAGTTATGCAAAGTGTCCACCAAATTAAAAAAAAAAAAGAAAATAAGGAAGATTAAAAACAAAATGCTAAATTAAACCTTTTAGGTGATGAAAGGTGGAGGAAGAGGAAAATTCTGGTTTCTTGGATCTTGAACAAATTGCCTAAGTCTGTTGTAAACTCAGATGTAAAATAATCTGAAATAGATGGGACACGGCACATTTTCCAACATTTAAAAAACTTTTTCCCTAGCAGATAATTGTGATTAGATGGAAAAGAAACTTCATGGCATCAACTCAAGGTGTTTCAGTGCAATCATTAACTGGATGTGAGTTCCTCTTCCTCTGTGACATACATAATCCTAGAGGGAAAAGCAAAGCTCCATCTGTAAAACAGAGCCTGATTTATAGTACTCCTGGACTCTAAAGTGGGTAGAAGGTCCTACAGTGAGAGCTAAAATACATTGCTTCCAATAAGGCCTGGGGAAAGCCTGGACAATGGAGAGAGAAGTTGCATAACTAGACTGGTACTTGCACTTACAGACCATGTAGAAGGTTAAAGTCAAAACAAGCCCAGAATGTCTCCAGCGCAACATGGGCAGCATTGTGGTGCAGCTGTGCTGAACCCCGAGCAAACTCACTGGCCTCACACAATGACAAGCAAGGGGAAAACCAACCAGAAAATTTCATTTCCACAACAATGCTCCAAAGAGAGCTCGACACACAGTGAGAACCGAAGGGAGGGTGGCACAACACGACACTTTGAATGTTTTTGTACTGCTTTAACATAAAAGATTTTATAACTGAGGATAAGAAGTCTTCCAATGAAAGTATCTGCTTAGAAACAAGCAGAAAACATTCTGGTCTTCTTTTGACTAGGAAATACAGTCCTTTTTTTCTTTCTGTAAATATTTTAATTCCCCACCCAGAAGAAAAGTAGTAATAAAGCCAAAAAGTCAGCATAAGCTTCCAGATTATTTCTGTACTAATAAGTTCAAAGAAACAAAGAAGGATTATTTTCTCCTACTTTTAGTTTGTTCAAAGATATCAGTGAAATGTTTTTTTATAATGTATTTTTCTGAAAATCAGCCATTTTTAATGAAACTCCAGTTTGGGAATAAAAAAAATATTACTCTTCCCTGCCTGTTTCGATAACCACTGAAAGTGCTACAGCAATAACTTTACATGCAGAATAAGTCCTCTTATCCTGGGCTGAGCCTCTTTGCTTCAAGTAAGGAGCAACACAACATCAAAACACCCAGGGGCTTGAGGGTGACTACTGAACCTGTCCCACCTACACTCAGTAACAGGCCCTTTTTGTGGCCCAGTATTGACCTGGACCACAGGTACGTTCCAGAAGGTACAGCCCAGTGACAGGCAGGTGTGCAGGCAGGTGAGAGCTACAGTTGCACCAAAGCCTGTGTGTGGTGGTTATGTCGAATCTCCCGGAATGGGTAGCAGTGGGAAAGGTGGCAGCAGGAACAACCTGGGTGTCTGCTTAGGAACATAATATGTGTGCCTTCACTAGCGCCTGTTAGACAGTGGAAGAGCCCAGCTGAAGACACAGAAATATGGGGAGGTATGCAGCAGCTGCAGCTCTGACTGCAATGGACAGGACACCTGTTCCTCCTGCAAACTTTTCTGTTTCGCAGGGAGGTTCTTCCAGTCTTTGGTGTCACATAGGAATCAAGAGGAGGCTTGTGTAAAACAGCCTTTAGATGTTATGTCTTGCCATATTTGTCCTTTCTGTTGCTGTGATATAACTTGCTGTTCTGTTCCCAGGTTGTCTTATCTCACAGACAAGGTCTTCTCACTGATTAGCACAAGGATTCATTCCTCTTCATCCCATTCTCCTATTTCCAGTGCACTATGTAAGCTACTAATTCCTTAAAAAAAATAGATATGGAATAGAGAAGGATGCCCTGCTCTGGTAG
This sequence comes from Anthoscopus minutus, assembly GCA_013399455.1. Taxonomy (NCBI): domain Eukaryota; kingdom Metazoa; phylum Chordata; class Aves; order Passeriformes; family Paridae; genus Anthoscopus; species Anthoscopus minutus. Next base: position 21,782 of record VWYI01028803.1, read on the forward strand.
TGAGTTGTGGATCCAGTTGTGGAGTAACCTCATGCTGTGATTTTCCCAACTGCTCTTTAATTAATTATCACACAAATGGCAGTGCCTGCCAAAGTCAGCTAGCTGTCTTGCCAGACACATCTTTCAAAATGCAATGCCAAGGGAGAGACAGTCCAGCACCCTGTTTGGGGTGGTGTATAGGGGAGTGTAGTCTAAGTCCCCTATTCATTGGCCAGGGGGCAGGTGTTCTGACCAGCTGTGGTCCCACCCTCACTGCTCCTCACGCGGCTCCCAAGTTCTGCCTGCAGTAGGTTAAAGATGACGTTGTCTGAAACTTTTGTGAAATTATGAAAATGTGCAAGGGCATGGGGGAGAAGGAGAGAGAGAAGAGATTTTGCCTTACTAAAAATGCTCAGTACTAGCAGTGCTCAGGTGCCTGTAAGGGCAGAAGAAAGTTCCTGCATTTTTCCAACAATGTGCCGAGTGAAGAGACTTCAGCATCCCCTGTTCTCTCATGTTCTTCTGCAGTTTGCTACATCTATATCTCTAACCCTGGGAAGAGAGCCTTCTCACTCAGGTCCCAGCCTGGCAGTCTCTGTTCCTGCTTGCCAAGGGGAGAGCGAGTAGGATGAGAGAGCAATGCACAGCAGCACCACCGTGGGAAAATGAATGTGTCATTTCCGTCACAAGGAATGTATCAGGGAAGAGAATCCACTTCTCTGGCCTCTGGGCTATCCAACGAGGGAGAGGATAATTGCAGGCTCTCTGCTTTTCCTTTATTTCACTCTACAAGGTTGACAGATGGTGTGTGGTGAAGCCAAGGCTGGATTCCAACTTGCATCTACTTTAGTTGCTTGCAACTTACTGAGAACAGATTCATCCTTGGGCTGACATTTCCATTTCATCCCAAAGGGGATTTGTTTTAATTTTCATTTAAAGTTTTGGCTGACTTAGCATTGCTTCTCTGGAATTTTGCAGCTGGTAAGTAAAACCATCCCCTTGGCCCAACACTCCTGGTGTGGACATCCAAACCCAGTCATCATGGAGTGAGGGGTGTTCTCCCCAAAGTACAGTTCAGCCCGCCTGCAGTCAAAGCACACTCATGCAGTGCCTCCAGGAGCTACAGAGAAATTCTACAGTGATTTTGTGCTCCTAACCTTTATAGGTATCAATTTTACTTCTCATGATGGTTTAAAAGATTTCAAGCAAAGCCTGAGCTGAGTTAGTGATTTGCCTTCAAGCTATGACCACAAAACAGGCAGAGTTTACATATGCACAATAAAATTTCCCAGTCTGATCTGTTCTATTTGTCATAAGAAAGCAAACAAGAAATAGTATTTATTTCTACCTACTTCTTTCATTGCATTACTTTGCTATCTTGACAAGTATGCTGTCATTTTTAGGAACATGTGCAGCTGTGGTCACTGTCCCAGAGATACTCCTGCCAAAACTAAGACATGGCAACAAAGAGGTGACACAAAGAAAAGGATAAGAGGAGAGGAAGGACAAGGGACACAGCAATAAGATCTCACTATTCATCCATCAACTCCAAACACAATGCAAACTATGGGAGAAACCTGAAAAATGGCAGACTTGATTCCCTGGTCATGGAGGCCTTCAAATCCCACAGACAGGATTCTCCAGGTTGGAAAATCACATTTTCCCTGGGGGCCTCTCTTTTATAGACACCTTGTGAGGGAAGTACATCAGCTTGGCCTTCAGGTCACCAAATGATGCCATGATTGTCAAATCTGGCAAAGCTTTTTTCTGTTTTTCAAGTTGCAAAGTGCTCTGTTGGTCACATTTACAGTGCAAGTCACATGCCTGTCATTGAAGCCATTGCCACATAACAAGCCACAGAAAAGGCATGTTCCAGCTCCTTCTGGAGTCCAGGGGCACCAGCTCTGCATATCAAGGGCAGCCTTGCAAGCAGAAAGTACAGCCAGTCCACTTCAGGGTCCTCTCCACCAGCCAGAGCACACACAGAGCAGATGGAAACTTGGCTGATTTGATGCTCTCTGACACCGCCTTCTTCCTGACTCACTGCGGCTGTGCCTCAGCACTCCCGCGGGATCCTAGCAGGCAGCAGTGGGGATGTGGGTGAGAGGAAACCACCCTCTGCAGCCCCTAAGGCCATTTGTAAGCACTTTACAGATCGGTGAGAAGCTGAGGCACCAAAGACTGAAATGGCTTGCCCCAAAGCTGTGTACAAAGTGAGGAGCATAAAGAAATCCAAAGCACAGACTGTCCTCAGCAGGGCAGGCTCCCCACTTAATGTCCTTCATAGGGATGTAAAACCAGAAAAATAAACCCCCAAAAAATGTGGAAAAGAGGGAAAAGTATTTTCTGTTTCCATCTCCTCTGGAAGATATGGATATCAGGCTCCACCAGTACCTTCATCTCCTCCACATTCCCATCGCCCAGAGAGTCTTGGGTAACTTTTCGTGCATAGTGGTGAAAAAGTAGTCATGTGTGTTTATACACAAGACTGCAGTTGTGCAGATAGTAGGACATCAAACAAAAATGGTTATTCTTATAAACGTTCCTGTTTTCCTACTATGGCAGCCACCTGACTAGATGTCCCTGTGTTTAAAGTTATAAAGAGGCCATTCAAGGGATCACTAAAAGGCTTGGAAACCTCCAGGGATCAGACTCCAGGCATGAATTAGGTAATGGTCACATTAGCAGAGCCTGTTTTTCTGAGGCAGCTGATAACATTGTAACTACCAAACTATGACATAAATTTGCCTCAGGAAACAAGAAAAATAGCTCTGTGGGTTGTTTCAAATTACTTATCCTGCGGGAATTTTAAGAATTCCTGTTAAATAATTAGGGACATGTGAACTTGATTTTCGATCTGTTTGATGCCATGAGAACTCTGGGAATGCAGCTCTTTTAATATATTGGTTCCTTTGTTATTGAGTGAATTTGTTGCTCAAATTTTCCAGTGTTAGGATTTAAAGTCGTTCACATCCTTAGGTATTATTTTATATTGGTGTAAGAACAGAGGCTTCCAGTCCTTTGCATGTAGGAACATAAAAATGCATTTTTCGACCTAAGGCAAACATAAGGTTTTTTGGGTTTTTTTAACCTAAAACTCATGGGTAAATAAAATTACATTAACTTTCCAGTGAACAGTGTGGATGCTGACAGCTGAGGTGGGGCTGCAGAAGCAGTGAGAACTCACTTTGACTAAGTGGGAAGGTCCCAGGAACATGTCGGCTTTGCTGTTGGAAGTGGACCCTTGCACCAGCCACTCACCAGCCCCCTACAGACCAAGGCTGAGCTTTTGCTGTGCACAGGAGCACACCACAGGTTAGTTTGGTGCTGCCTTGGCCACCAATGCCTGTGTGCTGGAGCTAGGCTTTTCCTCTCCAGAGAAAAGAAATCATTAACTCTCCACTGCTGATTTAAATTGTCCTCCAAGCACTTTCCTGAGGCTTTCCTGAGGCCACTTAGATGTAAACCTGACAAAATTTCCTTTTGCACAAAATTTCCCAAATGGCCTCAACCTTCTTGGTGCTCAGTCTTGCTGCTCAGGTTCTGTTGGATGCCTCCAGTCCAGGACCAAGCAAGCATTTTCCCATCTAGGAGGTGTAGCACAGATTTTTATGCAAAAGGCACATTCTATCTCTTCCACATGCTCACATTGCACCTAACAGAGATGGCTTTTTCCAAGGAAATCTCTGTTTACCAGTCACTTTGGAGATGCTTGGCTGCTTGATGCTTACACACCCTGAAGGCCAAAATGAGGACTCTTCAGTATCAGTCCTGACCTAAATGTGATCCTGAGTTCAGCTCTTAGAAATGCTACTAAACCTACTCTAAGTGCTGCTGCAGAAAACGTGGTGAGAGGCTGGGAATGGGATGACACTGCCCCTTGCCACTGGAGAGGCTGGCTGTGCATGAATCCAGCCCATGCACACCACAAGGAGAAGCAGAGGTGCATGCAACTGCATGCATAACCTGTGGTTTTCTCAAAGTCCTGCAGTTGAAGTATGGGGTTGAACTAACAGGCCAGAGAAGAAACTACAGAAATTACAAACAGCAGACAGGATAAATACTACTGAGCCCAGCTTAAAAACTGCTGGGCTTTCTTTGTTTTGTTTCAAAGGACAAATGCTAGGGTAATTTTTATTTGCCTTCTGGTCTTTAAGGTTTAACGTTCTTAACATCAAACCTCCTTTGTGGCCATGAAGGCTAAATATTTACTCATCTGTAATGCAATGCTCCCACATAAGCAACTGTGGGACTGGAAGGAGAGTCTTACATAAACTACTTTCTTCTATAAAATGTGTCCCTATTCTTAAAAGATTCAACCCCTTTTAGGACTAGTAAACAGTTCATAAGCTGCCAGTGATTTGGTCTTGTTTGATAACCTCTCTCTTTTATAATTTATTTATTTATCTTGATGAGCAAATTAGTGGAAAGTCGCTCTCTGAATCCTTCAGTAGTTCATATCTGAGTATTGCAATTCGTCATCACAGCCAAGCAGGGTTGGTTGTTTGGTTTTTTTATTGTCTTTATGCTTGTATTTCTTTTCCTTAACAGTAATTTAAAAAAAAAAAAAGTGCAGTCTTTGTAGAAGGGAAAAAAATATAGCCTGAAAGGAGCTTCCATTATTGAACATGGTAAAACCAGTTCCTATATAAAGTTTTCCTTTCACAAGGGAGACCTTAAAAAATACTTTCCTTGTGTTTTAGGGGCATTACAGGACTTTGATTAGAGGGAAAAACTACCCTGTGAGTTGCTTTGCAAGCAATTGAAGAGGACAGTCCTCCACTGTTTGGTTCTGGGCTGTCACCTTTATTCCTTCCCAAGATAAAGAAGAGACAGACAACAGAGCAAACAAAGCTAATGGATTAAGGCAAATTTGGGGCTGATTAGGCATGGTAAAGGAAGGACTCAGTGCTCCATGGATAATTCACGATGAAACAGCTGCAGGCTTCTCTTTTGAGGCAGAAGTAGAGCTCAGCAAAGTATTTTCAGCCTAAGTAGTTCATGGCTTTGAAAAGTTAGGCTATGACTCAATCACAATATTTTGCAGTTTTGGGTTGAATTAACCGCATTGCTCAAGATTAAAAAAACTTTTTGTTTTGACACTTGTAAAGCAGAACTCTGATTTATTTTTTTAAATTCTGGTTTTAAAAATCTCCTTTTAAAACTCGTTTTAAAGAGTAAAAATGGAAATGACCACGCAGCCTTTAAAATTAAATACAAATAATGAAAAAATTTTTACTTACTTGGATTCTATCTTACTTTATTTATCACTAGTGGTTTTAAGAAGTATTTATGTTTGGTCTTAGGCGGGAATTTCAAAATTTTTTCCAAGTGTCATTTTTCTGAAGGAAATAAAGAAGTAGCATTTTTAATTACATTTTTTATCAAAAATGAAACATATATCCCAAAAAAGTAATTTCCAAAGCTTTATAATACCAGAATCAATTTTAAAATTCTGGAAACAGAATCTGAAAATGCAAATACCTGAAAAAATAAATGATAATTCATAATTTGCCAACTGTGTAATTGTTGCATTCGCTCTTTGTGAAGAAGTATTTTCTTCTGGAATAACATACAAAATACCATTTAAGTCAGCTCTAATTAGCTACTGCTAACTTTGCAATATATGTCAGTGAAGGCTTCCTTACAGTGAAACAAGACCTTTTACTATATGACTTTTTTTTCCTGGCCAGATTGCCCTCCTTCTACAATGACGGGTTTACACGTGTGGAAACAAAGTCTAGTATCTCCTTGAAGAGGAATTATTGATTATCCCGACAGGGTTTGCAAGGGAACAGGCTCATTCCTCCCAGCCCAGCCTGTTGGTAGGTTTTAGTGCTGTTGACGCACAAGGCTGGGAGCATTGATTGACTTGAGCAGGGAACAGTATTAGTTTCCTGCTGGGGGCCTGCTGAAATATGTCAGTGTGTGTATCTGTGCCTGGTTACTCCTTCTGCTGCACTCACTGATGCTCAGTGAGAAATGTCCTTCTCCTTTTTTTTTACCACGGTTGGATGCAGGCATAGCGAGCAGGAGACTATGGCAGTGATATATTTCCTCACCACCTGTCATCCAATGATCACAGCATGCATTGTGGAAGCTAAATTTCCAAAACCTCTGTAGGCTGGCTTGCCCCAGGAAGAGGAGAAAGGAAACAATCTGGAGAAAGAGGACTCTTGCATCCTGAAACTGCAAGTGAAATTTATACAGACAGTTGCCTAGGAGGTTATGGCCTCCAGGATCACGTGAAGTGTGTAAAACAGCTGATGAATCCAGTGTGTCCAGAGGCACATATTCCCTTTTGTCAGCCAGCTAACTAGTGTTAGTCAAGTAGAGTGGTACACCTGCCAGTCTTGCCCTAAGCACCTAGTCTGGAGGCAAAATTCTGGACTGCAGATAGGGTGGTAGAACCTGGCCCACATATCAGCCCCTGTTGTTTACAGCACTCCTGTAACATCCCATCCAATCCAAAATTCAAAGTCCTGAGATGCATACACCAACCCTTGTGCAATGCGCCATGAAAAACAAGATTCTGAAGTTCCAGTAACTCCAATCCTACAAAAGATACAGCAGATTTATGCAGACAGTTGCCATTTTCTATGGCAAATAATTCTTACAACATCTGTATAGCACAGAAGTGGCTTCCCATCTACCTAACAGGAATTCAAATAGGATCAATTCACTAGCTTTGTGTGTTATGGCTGCACGAGCTGGAAAGATTTCTCATCTTTTAAGACACTCCAGAAATGTAGTCAAACCAGGGGATATGAGAAAGGATTTTTTTCTTGCTAAATTTAAAAATCCTGATGAGAATAAAAATATATGCATTGTAAATTCAGTTTCTGAGTTCTTCCTCGTGTGACAAAGCCTTCTTTCATCTATTCTCATAGAGGTCTGTATTGCTGAAATACACTCCTTTTTCTAATCCTTTCTTGTGCTGATCATGTTTTTCCTGCCTCATTCTCACTTAAGAACATCCTTCTCTTTCAAAACAGTAAATTCCAACTTGTGCTTAAGGGTCTTTGCAATTGGGTAAACTGTCTCAGCAAATGACTGTATAATAACCCAAGAGGAGAATCAGGCCTATTCCCCTCTAGCCTTGAACTTGCTTAAACCCCAGCCTGATGTTTTGTTCCAAGACCTTACACCATCCTTTTTCTATCTACACCCACATTCACTGGAAAATTAACCTTTTCCCCAAGGATAGAGAAGGGCTATCTCAGTCCCTTGGGAGTCCACTCATGACCTTTTTAAAAGTTAGAGACCTTTCCTGCATGACACAATACCCTGGAGAGAGTACACAGTTGAAACTGCATGACCTGTGCTTGCACTGCAGCCAGCTTTGCCAAATGATTGCTAAATGGAACTCAACATCCCCCAGAGATGATTATCTACATCCTGCAAACACCATCTCTCTGTGGTGAATCTGGGAACTGGTGTGGCTTTGGAGACAAGTATTTGAGGCAAGGTTGAAGTGCACACCACAGACTGAAAACACACCATTGTAAAACTACTCCTTGAATACAGCTGCAGCATGTCCTCACCACTTTCTGAGACTTCTCATTCATTTCTTGGGTCTGGGCATTTGGATGGTCTCAACTGTTTGTATCTGTTTCCACATAGGCATATGGGGACAACTCACTTGGTTATTGGATACCTTCCCTGTGAAACCTCATCAAGGGTTTCAAGAAGGGCCTCCTGTGCTGGTTTTGACCTTAGTTGGTATTGGAAAAGAAGGAAGTAAAACATCCCCGGAAATGGTTCTCCTGAGAGAGACGCTTGGGAGTTTCAGAGATAGCCAGTGACTGTCCAGTTCTGAGAACTGACAGCTTTATAAGCCATTCAGAGTCGGGTTCCACCCCCGTGAATACCATTGTGAAGCCCGGGAAACTCTGAACTCGCTCTCTTGGGTTTCCGGCGGCTGAAGGTGACAGAACTGTGAGTGAGGGGAAGCCCGGCCTGACCTGGGCCCGGCCGGGCCGAGGCCGGGTCCGGGCCGGGCCGGGCCAGGCTAAGCCAC
>VWYI01028804.1:0-25048 GCA_013399455.1 Anthoscopus minutus
TTTTGTTTTGTTTTGTTTTAATTAGGATGCTCTTTCTAGACCTGGTGTCAGTAACTCTCCCTCTGATCATGACACCTAGAATTGGAGCCCTCTTTAATTTGAAGTGGTTTTAATACTGCTCTAAGCTCTTGATTAATGTTACAGGAGGTTGGTTGAGAGTAAATTGAGATGCCCTCTCCTGCAGGATTTAAATGTGCTGTTTCCATTGCCACATCCTGCTAATATAGTGGTTGAGGATTGAATTGAAGATCTAATTTGATGTGAGGTCTAATTATAAGCCTAGGAGCCTTAGAAGCATATATATAGCATTTATTATTCATTCAGTGTGTTTTTGAGGTACTGTAGTTTTATTTACGATTTAATGCATATGTTTGCTAACTTGTATGTATTATAAACTCATTTCCCCCTACTCCTATGATCAATAAATCCTGGTTTGGATTATTTTTTTTTTAAACAGAAAATGTAACTTTGGAAACCATGAAAAATACTGCAGTTTCCTTTCGATGAGAGCGTGTTCTGTGCTTGCAGAAGAACCAATATTGCCACCTAGTGGGAGTGAGGGTTTTGATCTGTCATGCTCCTCCCTTAGGTGCCCGCTATCTAGCAGTTCTCTTGGAGGCATCACTTATGTTTCTAATGAAGGTGCAGGAGTTCTTCTCTTTCCCCAAATTATGGAGAAAGCCTCGCTATTTTTTTGCTGAGTTGACTCTTGCACGTATTTCTGGAAAATCGGAAGTATTTTGAAGATGTATAGATACAAATGTGGCTCTTTCCAAGCTGCTTTTTAAAGTACACTGTCAAAGGAAGCAGAAGGTAGTGTTTCTATGCTATGGGCTGTCTGGGTGCTGTTACTTTTTCAGTGCCTCTGCAACATGGAAATGAATTTAAGCCTTTGAACGTGCCAATTTTCTAACATCCATAAAGACTATCAGAAAAATACATATTTTTCAAGCCTTTGTGCAAAACATATATTGAAAGTGTTCTAGTATATACATGCAAAATTATATTGAAAATGTTCAGTGAAACAGAGCAGTATATAGAATTTGGCTGGAACTTTGGGATAAAGTTATTTCCAGAATATTTTTTTCTCCCTTTTCCCCCCTCTTTGTTTCAGATCAGGGCCTACTAGGGGTTTGTAGAGATGGAGATAGGATGACGTCTCATTAAATTAAATTTTTTTGTAGCTTTGTAACACTATATTCGGTTTTTGTTGCCTTGTTACACTTTTTCTTCTGAAACTGCAGCTGGCTAGAACCAGCTAAGTAGCAGGGTTTTTTTGTTAATTTAATCATAATGTTTAATTAATCTCCTTGCTTTAATCATCAGTCTTCAGCTTAGCAATGCAGAGTCCTAAGAACCTAAGCATTAGTTCTAAGTGCATTTTAGTGATAGTTTTAGTTAATTCTCATGCGCAATCTCTGTGGTTTTGAGTCAAAGTGCTGCAAGAGAAATTACTAACACAGCTCTACCTCATTCTGCTTGTAAAGCACAGAACATTTAGCAGAGTGATAGTTATGACGACATCACTGTTATAATTCTTACTTCTCTTTCCATTTTCCCCAGTCCTCCAGCAATGAACTGAATTCAATCTACAGTGCTTTCTTTACATGTCTCTTGTCAAGCAAATTGCTACCTGCCTTTCAGAAAACTTGTATGATCCAGAAAAGAGCCAATCCATGTGTTTTCATCATATTCAATATTCTTGACTCGTAATAATCTTTCTTAGCTTGAGGATATTAATCTGTGTTTCATCAATGGCAATTGGTATTGCAAAGCTGTTTTTGCATCCAGCTGCATCACTGCTGATGACCTATCTTACTGTTTGTAATTGGGTGAGACATGTATTGCATAATTCAGGAAGGCCAGGGTTGTGGATGGAGAGAATTTGTAAGTTCTAAGTACTGAGTTGGCTTGGGATCAGTGTATGGGATCCAGTCTGCTCATAAGATGCACTCTGTGATGTTTGCTTCCTTTGTTTGGAAGAGGACTTCAAAGTAATTGGAAGATATTTATTATAGGTCCATGTTTGTTACAGTGATGGTACTGTTCACCTTTCACTTGTACCATGGAAAAGGTAAAACCAAGAGAAAGTTTGGACTAGGATCTGGTATCTGTAATCAGTGCAAGAGAGGAGGAATAAGGGGAAGGCTGGCATACAAGTGGAGAAGTAGACAAAGAAAGTAAATTACCGCCTCAGTGTTGGATACTGGTGACAACTGTGTGGTCATCACTCTTTGGCTTAATCTGTTTAGGTGGCATTCAGGGTTCAGGTGTCCATCATTTTCCATTTGTTTCTCTAGCCATGCAGACTCAGGCTATCCTGTGGCTGGGATTGAAACTCCTGGTTCAACAAAAACACTCCTCTATCCCAGATAAAGTCCCTCTTGCACCTTCAAAATCTCTGGTTAAACTCTGTAACCTTAAGCCTTCTCACAGGCTTTGTGTCTTTTCATAATGACCCTAGACCCTTCATACTGTTTCTTTGGGTAACTTTCCCAGAGTTTCCTGTCATTTTATTTCTTGTAGTCTGTAACTTCTGCTGGACAAAGACTGTGAAGGCTGCATCTTGTTTACTGTCACTTGTCATCCAGGCTTGTTTGATGATGATGTGCTTTAGTCTAGGTGATCACATTGGTTTATATTTCAGAAGTACTACTACTTCTGGAAACAGATTTTTATTCTCAGAACAATGTTTCTGAAGTATTTTCATGGTTTCTAAACTATCTTCTCATCTTTCTGCGTCTCTCCTGGTACAAATATTTAAATACTAAAGTAATGTATTTAATTTTAATTCTCTGCAACCAAGAGAAGAAAAGAACAAAGCTGATAAAGTGTGAAAAAATTAGCCAGCAGTCAATGGTCTTTGTTAAAGTAAATAATTTTTAAGAAGATAAAAGGTAATTAGAATTAATCAGCAAGTGTTGATACATTATTATGACAGAGAGCTGACAGAAATACTTGCAATTTTCAGATTTTACATAATTTGGAAAATTAGGATAAAAAGTGTTTTGATTTTTTTTCAAAATTTCTTTTATTTATATTATCTGATTCCTACTGCTTTTCTGTGTGAAAATATTTTGATTGCATTTCCATAAGTATGTTTATTTGCCTTGATATATTTTTCTCTATTAGCATCTTTTAAAAATACTATTTTTTTAATTACAACTGTATGAAAGAGAAGAAATGGCTTGATAAATGGAGGAGTAGTTCTTCAGCCCCTATTTCAAATCCCTCTGAACTTCTAAGGAGTTATTCCCCCCCAAAAAATTGGCAAACTTTTAAGGATATGTTGCAGCAACAATAATTTCTGTCTGCCCTCCTTGTTCTTCTTTCTTAAAGAGGACACAGGTATCCCGAAGTTACTACCTTGTTATTCTATAGCCTGGGAAAGAACATTATTTAGAGAGAACAAATACTGCTGAGACCATCTGCCCAAATTTTCCTTTTAAATTTCCTGCAGGTTTTCCAATTCATTCACTTTATGCTTTTAAGGCTACATTGCTAACGTTACTTGAGCTTGGCTGGCTTCTGTTGTTTAAAGAGGATTTGCATATGCAAATAAATATACTTGAAATTATTTTAAGGGATATGAAATACTGGTATTATTGCTATTCTCAATAAGCCTGAGAATAGCAGGGTTCTAGGGTGTTTTTCCTATTCATAACATCTTTCCCAGGCTGAATGTTGTGTTGTTAAGAACTCAGGAACATCTGCAACTCAAATAGTCTCATTTCCTCTTATCTGCTACTAAAAAGGTGAGGGACATTTTTTTCTCTTTGTTTGTAATGTGGTTTTGCTTTACCCCAAAGTACCATTTTTTCATTCAAGAGGGAAATAGGATTGTATTTATCCTTTAATTACCTTATTTTATTGCTTGAAAAACCAAGACTTTGATTTCTTGAGTATATATTTTTCCAGGTATATTAGCTATTTAAAGATCCTCCTTCCCTCTTGCTTTTTGAAATTTGTCTTCCCTGATTATTGCTCCGTAGCTCATTACTATTCTTATAGAGTTGTCCTCTTGATGTTCCTTGTAAGTCTGCAAGGACACACATTAGATAGTTAAGACAGAAACTGAATGATCTGAATAATAATGTGAAATACAGGATCTAGAAATAAACCATATAAACAGGAAAAATTACTGTAGCTTTGAAATGGCTAATTATATTGCACTTCATGTATTTTATGGTACATTCTTTTTGATATCTAATTATAAGTACATTTCCTATGCAGTCTTCATAATTTCTCAGCACCTTGTTTTGTCACCTGAACTCTCACTGAATAGTTCCTTTAAATAGTACCCCTTGCCTGTTGTCTGGGGCAGAAGGGAGCTGCAAATTGTAAGCTATGTTATATATGAGCAAATGGGGCCTGGATGTTATGCACAGCCTTTAAAAATATCTGTCACCTTTCTTGTTTTTGATTGCTGCACTTGAATGTTCAATTCCAGAATGAAATGTCTCCTCTGGCTTTCACTGTAATTTTTGTACAAGTTCAGTGAGACATTGGTGCTCCTACTGCTGCATGTGCTACATTGCCCATATACTTTCTTTTGGAAAGGTCCATCTCTTGAACACTTCAGGCTATCACAGGGACTGCCTTCCACTTGTCGTGTAAGTGGATTTTTACTGATGAACCTTAAAGTGAGAGATAAAAATCTAAATTAAAACATGTCCTGGTCGGTTGAGATCATCTCTGTATAGGAGCTAGAGAGCCGTGCTGTGTGCCAAGGAATGACTCCAGCAGAACACCTGGGATGCTGAAATAGTACAACAGAGAACACTTCTCTTTTATTACAGGAGAGGAACTTTTAAGGATGGCTGAAAATTTATCTCTTGGCAATAATTAGTAAACCATAGAGAAGTCTGTACTTAGATTCCTGCATGGAGATGTTATTGTAGTACAACTAGCAGGAAAATCTGCCATACTAGCTTTTGATCCAGACAGTTTTGTAGGCTGGAGAATAGCTGTTGAAACTGGAAGAAAAAGGAAGAAAAATTATCACAAATCAGTGATAAATTGTTTTGGAAAAAAACAGGAAGCAGGTTATGCAACTTTAAACCTGGTATTTACTGTACATTTGTGTATTCCTGTTTTTGTGCTGTCTAGTAAAATATGATGCATTGAAATTTCCTTCCATGTTTCTTCAAATTTGTGGTGCCAAGTTAGCCTATTGCCCACAAAATTTTTGTTCCACTGAAATACAGGGAAAATAAATTGGATAACAGAAAACATTCCGTATATTAAGGGTTTTACTATGAGTAGATTCCACTATGACATTAAATTCTGGAATTACAATAATCTATGTATTATATCTAGCATGAGATATATATAAATAACTGCCTTCTGAAATAATAATAGTAATCCTGTTCCTCTTCCATTTAGTGAAAATTTATGAGCTCACACTTCTATTTTATTTGTGAGCTGCTCACAAATTTTCTGGGGTTGCCCAGGGATAATTAGATTTAAGCAACAAGATCTGTATACTATAGCTAGCATGATATTTCCCTATTAATGACTATTCCTTTTCACTTTATAATTTCCAGAAACTTTCAATCCTTGCCTTGTTACTTATATTTTGCTATCTCCAAGCAGAAAACTGACTCTACCCTATGTATCCTGTTATCAGTTAAAATTTCTACTTGAATCTCAGAATATTCCATCAGTGGGAGGTCAGGGAACATATCTTCCAAAATATGAGAATAATTATTGCTGAATAATTAGTATGAAGTAGGCAAATTGAAGGCTGGATGTATGTCTGTCAATGGAGAGAACTTCCAAAAGCTGGAGCTAACAGGAGCCTCAAGAACCAAGTGCTGGCATCAGGGAAGTTTTGGGGGAGTCAGCCTGAAACTTGGCTCACTTCTCCTAATTCTAAAATTTATGCTGATCCTAGAGTCTTAAGGAGTATATGCTGGTCACTCTGTAGTGTTGTGAATGGCATTCCTCTGGAGAGGTGATTTGAAGTGCCTCTGCCAAGCCAGGACTGTCTTTCTAAATATTGTTTGTATGTGCCTGTTTGTTGATTTGCTTGTTATTTTGGACTTGGCTTCTGAAGTTTGTTATGTTGCAGCCTGTCAGTAAATATTCCGAAATATAAGAGGAAACCTGCCTTTATGTGGTTAAATGGAACTCATTTTAATTCAACTGCCAAATAAGGAGAGTGATCTGTGTTATGTTTTGTGTTTTGAAAGTTGTGAAGTTGTTCTGGAGCTTTAAAGGGGGTCCTGAATTTTAACAGTGTTATCAAATGTAACTAAGCTTATCTATTTTCAGAAATTCACACTACGTAAATTAAAAGGTTTTCATCCCTTGTGTTATTTGCAGTTGAATTTAAGATGGTTGAGCTACAATACTAGCTGTAAACTGGATTTTCTGCTGATTTGGTGCTTCAGAAGTGGAATTTAAATCTTGCTTATAAATATTTGATAAGAAGAAACAAAACCTGTGAAATGTGTCTGGTGTTCTTAGTGTGGAATTGCTGCCCATATAAAGGTAAAAAATTAACATGAGCAAAACTATTTCTAAAAGATTATTTTTCAAGAACTTTCAAGATTACTTTCAAGTGTACCTAATAATTCTGCATCAATAAATAATTATATTCAGGTTTTTAAGCTTCTTATTCTGGTGCGTGTACTGTGGTATTCCATCTTGGATAGACCATGGTTTAGAATGAGACCCAAGGAATCCCCACAGACACCACTGCAGACACTTCACAGACACTTCACAGATGTCCATCAGTCTTTACAGTGCTGCCTAGAGCAGTTTTGGAGAAAATACTCCAAATTCTCTCTGTCTGATTTGATTCTTCTGTACCTCACAGAAAAAAGCTGAATATGCCTGTCAGCTCTTTTCCCTTCCATCCACTCCTACACATTGTGAAGGTTGTTTCTGGAACGATTTCAACAAGTTTGTACATACAGCTTTCTATTAGATTGGATCAATAATCCCTACAATAACAGCTGGATCCTTTTGTCATCTCAGGTGATTCTGGGAAATTGTTACATTATCAAAAAATCTGATTCTGCAGAATTTGCAAAAATAATTTGCCTTGGTATTCTTGGTATGTTTGTTATGGCACCATGAATAATATATCCACAGGTTTTTAATTCCAAAAGGTATTTAATGGTAGTATAATATAGTTTGTAAATTTATCTAAATTAAATTAAAATTATGCAGAAACTTAGAGAAGCCACAACTCCAAAGAATGATTCATTTCAGTCGTGTTTTCAAATATAAGCATTCAGAGCAAGAGCTGAATTTACCAAAACAGAACGTGTTAAGATTCCATAGGTTGCAAGCTTGCAAAGCAGCTTTTCAAGAGTTTCCATTTACCCTTTGTAGGCAGCCCTTTGGCTGAGCAAACAATACTGTGTGCCCTGGGTACTCCCTTCTGCCCTGCTGCCTCTCCCCACACCCCTCCATTGCCTCCTGCAACCAGCACCACTCTGCAAACCCTCTGCACCGTGCAGCTGCTGCAGCTCCACCACGGCAAATGTGATTACCTCAGTGGAGAACACCTTTTAGGGGGCACTGGTATTGATTCCAGAATAATGGTCCTTTTATCTTTCACTTATTTTTCAGCTTTCAGCAACTGGCTTTTCCTTATTATTGCTCCCATGGACCTATTTCAAAACCAGCCCAATATTTGTAGTTCAGCAGAAATAAATGGCAAGGAGCATCCCCTGTTTCTTCTATGAATAATGAAGCAGCAAGGAAAGCACTTGGTCTATAATAAATATATATTGATGGGATGGACAGGAAGGAATTAAACACTTGTGACTCTGTGTAAACTGTCTTAATTCTATGAAAGAAATTTTTAAAAGGTATTTGAAGGCTGAGTTTTTAGTACCTACTGGAAAAAAAGGGTTATAGAGGTTATAAATTAAGCATTGCTTCAATTTGAAGGATGTAAATAGCAGAGACAGACATGTAATTTCACAGGCAATGTAGACTTTTCACGGCTTTTCTACACCTCCCAGAACTATGCTGAGAGAGCTGTTTCTGCAACTGGCCACAGAACCTCTTGGGCTCATAAGCCCTGAGCACAAGAGCCCTGAAGCTCTATGCTTTCAGGTATACGGTCCCTTCCATTGGCAATTAGCTTTCTTAAAAGCTTTGCCCTAGCTAAAAGAACTTCTCCCTGGCCACCAGCAAGTAACTTTCTGCTTCATCTCACCTGGAGATGAAGTCATCTGGACTATAATTAGTCCTGATTTGTATCCTTGTTCAAATGGTTGTACACCAAATACCCTCCAATTTTTTCATCCCAAAATGGCTTCCTGACCTGAGTACCTTTTATTCTGAGTAGCCATCATTTCACTGGTATTTTTACTAGTACTTTTAGGTTTAGTTAAGCTATTAGCCATGATAACCTTAAAGTTAACCTTCACAAACAGCAGTATCTTATCTTCCCTGTGAGATTTCCAGTAAAAGTGACAAATAGAATTGTTATAAGGCTGAGTCATGTGAAATGGCATATGCTAAGTAGGATCTGAAATAGGACCGTCAGCATTTCCCATGGGTACTCACTAATGGGGCAGTGAGAACCATGTTTTCTTAACAGTGGGTATGTTTAATAGCTTTGAGTGGAACTCTGTCCCCCTGACATACATCTGTCATTTGTAAACCTGAGCTAGACACACTGTGACAGAAACTAGCAGAACAGGGAACTTAATATAAGACACAACTCCTCTCTGTAAAAGTGCTGGATTGAATAGTTTTTCCCTTCCAGCTGAAGATAAGTACAGCACTGGCAATTAGAGGGATAGTGCTGTGGGGGGAGGATGGAAAAGGAATGCTGTTCTATACTAGTGCTAAAAGCAGAGATAAGGACTTTGAATGGTGGTTATCAAGGTGGGGGTTAACCCTCCCTGATAGCCTGCCTGGCAATTTGCAAAATTTGTGTTCTGTTTCTGATAGACTTGGAGAACAATCTGTGAACTAAGCTGGGGCAGGCACTGCTGCAAAATTTCATGAGTTTTTGCTTGTATCCAACAGCAGCTGAAATAATTTGAATATCACTGACGTTTTGTGGGGTTAAACCTAGGTCAGAGTTTAACCTTATAAATGAAATACTGTTAGTGCTTTCTCCACATTAGAACATATATATTCCATGGATGTATGAGATGGACTTGAATGAGGTGGATGGAAGCAGGAATGATTTCTCTTGTGATAAGAAGCAGTCCTGTCACCCTGAGAATGCCCAATTAGGACATTTTTTCCTTTTGGTGAAATGCAGGGAATAGTACCTCATTATTATTTCTAAGAGTGTCAGTTATCGTTTGAGAAAGGTGATGATTTTTTTTGCCTTTTTTTTTTTTTTTTTTTGACTTTCCTGTGCCACTGGCTCGCAGTGAAGTGCTGGGAGCTCCGGAGATGGCACTGATCTGAAGCAAAAAATCTATCAGAGATTTAGAGATGAATACAGGACAAAAGTAGGAAATATTCAGGGATTTTATTATCACAGAGTACTTCCATCTTTTATATAATTTTCTGAAGAATAACATCCTTCTGTGGAATTCTTTGTGCCATAGCAATCCATCCTGTTTTTAATCACAGGGTTCTGAGGAATAATTAATAATGTAATTTTTATGTCCTCTAGGACATGAACTAGAAAAGCTTTCTAAACTTGCAGGTTGAAGGTTCTTCTGCAGAGTCAAACTTCTAAAGAAACTTCTTATTCCACATAATGGGAATGGCAATTTCAAAAAGGCAATATGTAGGGAATATTTTAGCAGAACGAGGACAAGATGTTTGACTCAAAGCCTGTTTGCACAACCCAGCCTACAGTCCCAGAGAAAGCGTCCTTGAAGCTTCTCTGAAGAATGAAAATGAAGATCTGTAATGTAAACAAGAAAAAGCATGATAGGCAGGAGGGCACTTAACTGTAGGATGGGGGGGAAAGAAATTGTCGTAGAGGTGTGTACAAATTTGCATATAGCCACTCATGGAGAAGTATAGGTGTGATTAAATTCCTTTAGCCAATAATTGCTTAAGCCGTATGAACCCTGTGAAACCATATAAAACTGTACTGATCTAGGCAATAAAGTTCACTTTTACCTCCATGAGGACCCCGTGAATATTTTGAGCGGTCTTTCTTTAGCAATAAATAGTTTTTAATTAAAAACGTGATGACTCCATTTTCAACTTGTAAAGAAAATGCACAGCAGTTAGAAAGTACGTGATAATTCTGAACCGGTTACTTTCCACTGCAGCAGGTTTTATTTACACATTCATATTGGTATTTCTGTAAGTAAATTTAATTTGATTAGTCTAAGAACTACTCATTTAGTATTAGTCCAATGCTGAAAATTATGTTTGATATCACAAGCACAAAAGCATCCTGCCATCTTTCTTGTCTTTTGAGAAGTTCCCTAAGACAGTTGTTAATATAAAAATTTCAGAGCATAGTACAGAAGGGATTGAAGAAGAATAACTTACTTCCATATATAAACAAAATCCAAACAAACAGGACATGTTGATTCCTGAGATGAATTAGCACTGTAGCAAATAAAGATGAGATAATTCACTGATGGATGCACACTGCGGCTGGCTGACACAGGGTTATGGTGTCTACTTCCTTTGTACTTTGGGGTTGGGTTTGTTGCTACATTTTAGTAGAGTTTATGTGGCCTCACATGAGTTTTAGTTGAGCATGTATCAGAGGGCGTTGTTGAAATAACCAGGCATATAGGAGTTAAGCTGCAGTTTTAAAAGTGTTTGTCCTTCTCTAGGCAGATCTTCAGTGAAATGAAAATTGTGTTGAAAAATGTTACCGTCACATAATAAGCCAGAGAACGTTCTACTGGAACCGCAGAACTGAGAAATATTGCTGTAGCTGGAAAGCATCAAATATATATTTAAATATGTCAGTTGCTGTGGCAAAAAGAAAGTACAGACATTTATGTTTGTCATGATTGATTTATCACATGGAATCTTGAGATAATGCAGAAAAGAGTACGCAGGGTCAGGTAATATTATAGAAGTGCTAGACAGTTTTAATTAAGTGGCATTCTTGATCTGCTCCAGCCTTGCTTGTGTATCTGCTCATGCTTTCAGGGAGATTGACCAGGCTCATTTTATGAGGCTTCTAATTTTAGGGTTTTGTTCAAGTTACTTATGTTTACTATTTCTTACTGGAGGTAGCATGGGCTGGCCTCGTAGGGCACCGAGGAGGAGGTGAGGAGTCCTGTCCCCAGCTGCCAGTCCCTACAGCTGCTGCCCAAAATCCAACAGTAGGGCTTAACAGAGCAGTGGAAGCTTCTTGCAGAGGTGGGGGCTGCTAATGAGGCTAATTGGCACCATGCACTTCATTCTTGGCAGCTGTAGGACCTCAGCCATGAGCAGGCTTGGTGCGGAGCTGGTGGTGCAGACGGTGCAGATAAACAAGCTAGGCTGAAGTAGGGAGAGACCATTAGGCAACAGATGACAAAGACCTTGGCTGGTCAAAGGAAGCTTTCAAAGAAAGAAGCATTGACTGTGAGATGTAGGTTCCTACCTGTCTCACTGAAGGGCAAGTTATCCTCAACTCTGTGCCTGTGGACAGTCTCTTGGGCACTTGATTGGATTCATCAATGAAATCCTGTGCTTTGGCCCTTCGTGATGTGAGACTACTGCTTGGTGTCCCATGCAGCCCTGTAGTCCTGTGGAGCAGGTCTGGGCTGTGCCTCACCGTGCGCTTGCCCCTGTGGCCACGGTTCCCTGGACAGCCACGGCCGCAGGCAAAGTCCCGCTGTGGTTAAGCTGAGCCGCGCCGTGCGGGCTCGGTGCGGAGTGACCCTGGTGGGGAAGGAGAGGTGCTGTGTGTGCTGTGAGGTGACCCTGGTGGGGAAGGAGAGGTGCTGTGTGTGCTGCTGGGTGACCCTGGTGGGGAAGGAGAGGTGCTGTGTGTGCTGCTGGGTGACCCTGGTGGGGAAGGAGAGGCGCTGTGTGTGCTGCAGGGTGACCCTGGTGGGGAAGGAGAGGTGCTGTGTGTGCTGCTGGGTGACCCTGGTGGGGAAGGAGAGGTGCTGTGTGCGCTGCTGGGTGACCCTGGTGGGGAAGGAGAGGTGCTGTGTGTGCTGCTGGGTGACCCTGGTGGGGAAGGAGAGGTGCTGTGTGCGCTGCGGGCTCTCTCAGGGCTCACACGTCGGCGGGGAGCGCTGGGTTGTCGGGTCGCTCCGGTGCCTCCGCGGGCGCTGCTCTGAGGCTGCGGCTGCCCCGGCAGCTCCGAGAGGCCGGGGGAGGGCACAGCCCCAGCCGGGGCACGATAGAGACACAGAGAGCTTCCTCTCCATGGCACACGGTGAGAAAGGAGAGCTGGCAGCTGGCATCGTGCATAAGAGCATTCACAGACACCTTGGACTTCTCCTGTGCCTTGTGCCTGAGGCCTTCTGTCCTATATCAACTTGCTAAAAGCACGGTGCCGTGCAGCAGCTGGGTATTGCCAGGCATTTTAAGGGCTGATTTGTTACTATAAAACCAAAATGTTTGGTTTCCCAGGCTGGCATGTGGCATTGAATGTGTATTTAGACCAGTGATTTTGGAACTTTCTGTTCACGTGTTTTCTTCTTGTTATAAATGAAATGGGCCAAATTAATTATCAGAAGAATTTATTAACTTGTCAAAGTATAAATTTTGAAAAGCCACAAGCAAGGTTGGCCTCAAGCCAGGCGATCGAGGCTGGGGAAACAGAGCCTAGTCTATGCCAGACTGCGCTTGTGAGGAATGATTTCTCATCCAGCATTGCTTTTTACACATTTTTTCTGCAAGATACCGTTTTTTTTTTCTTTCTCCACAAGATATTAAGGTCTGTTTGCTTTTTTTTTTCTTTTTTCTTTTTCTTTCTTCTGGTGGTGGTATGAGGAGTTTTCCCAGAATTATAGGAATAATTTAGGCGAAAATTCTTTGAAATGTGTATTTTCTGGTGACACGTTATCTGCTTGGGTTGCATATCTCATGTGGATTTTTTGGTTCCCTGCTAGACAAGTTAATCTTTTCTCCTGGAGACAGCAGCTAAATGGATTTGTCTTATCAAAACTGCTCCTTGCCTTTTTGCAACATGTTTAGCATGAATTATTTTATAACATATATCACACTTCTTAAATCTGATTTCTGCTCAGATATTGATAATGGGAAGGATTAAACAAAATCATGGGAGAAAATTAGGGATTTTAATGTAAAACTAATTTTATTGAAAAAATGAAACGGGTAGTAATCCATTTATAATTTTTATACTATTCTGTGTTTGTAGATTGTAACTGTTCCTATTATCTCTTTTTAATTTGCATAGGGTGAGACAACTAAAACTAGGAAAGCTTTCAGTTATTATGTTTCTGGGAAGTCTTGGATGTGTTAGTCTCATGTTGACCTCTGACAGGGCCAACAGGTTTTTGGATGGGAGTTGTAGCTTAAGTTGTTCTATTTAGGCTAATAGCACAAATGTTTAATAAATTGTTTTTAGGTTGCTGTGGCAACACACTTAATTTTCTTTTCAAAAATAAATCCACTTTAAATTCTAACTTTTATGTCAGATAGAGTAATGTTATTGAAAAGCTACCAGTTTATAACTTTTTGTCATGCAAGTTTAGGTATAACCAAAAATGTTCTAAATAATTAATTTTCATACCAATGGGAAAGGGATAATAGTTTGAATTCTCATCATCACCAAGGTGATTTAGAAGCACGTGCTACTGATGGTCAGGCTCTTATGAGCTGTTTACATTTTTTTGAATCATCTGCTGTTTTCTGTTCCTTTTTGTCTTTTCATAAATGTGCTTGTTGGCAAAGAAAGGAAATTTAAATAGTAACTCTTTTTTTTATTGAAAATCAATATAATTACAAAAAAAATCTGACTTCCGCTTGTGTCAGACAACCTTGTGTGTTTGGAGAGTATATTTGTTTCAAAAGAGATAATTGTTGAGAATTTTTGAACAGATTTGCAAATAACCTTTAAGTTGGATGAATTGCTGCCTTTTCTCTTAGCTTCCTACTTATGTATCTGCTTATTTATTTGAAATTTGGGAGGATAACTTGCTTCTTAATCCTCAAAATTGGCTTTTTAAGGTTGCTTAGGAAACAAGATATATACAGACCTGTAAATTGTGAAGAATTTTCCTTCTCTTTCAAGAATAATGGATTCCATGGAATGGAATGGAATCATTGGAATGCATTAAAGGCAAGACGATGAAAAGGCCATGAGTAACCTTCTCAGAAAAATCACTACCTTAAAAAGAGGGCAGAGAGTGTGGGTGTAACATGGCACCAGTTAAAAAGGCTAGGATTTTTGTGTTGTGCTCGTACTTGTTTATCCAAAGAAGCCATACTTTTATTAATGACTGCTTTTTCTGTGTAGGTTTTTGGTGGCTTTTTTGGTTGTTTTTGTTTTCAATTTTGCAGGATTTTAAAAGGTAAGTAGTTGTAATACTGCCAGTATTCCTGACTCTGACAATGCAGAAAGCCTTTCTACAAACTTTAATGCCAGGGAAGGTCCACACCTTTCCACCTTGGAACTGAAAATCCCTTCCTTATTTTATAATTGCCTTACAATGACCTGCTCCTGCAAAACCACTTTCTCACAATGTAGGGTGAATGGCTGTACAGATTTGCTCCAGGAAAGAACTACAGACAGTCACATTTGAGGGGAAAAAACCCAAAAAGCTTTGAGTGGAAGCTTCAGAAACAACAAGTTGACTAAAAATATACATTTTTCTGAAAAGAAATGTATCTGTATCACCTTGCGAGAGTGTTTGAGTGAGAGGGCCTTCCAGGTTGTGCTTGCTTGCTTGCTTGCTTGCGGAGAGAGTCATGCTTCCAGCTCTGCTGGGTGTTTCTGAATGTCTTATTGTATAAATTAAGAAAATAGATGGGGAAAGCAGGTGGAAATCTCTCTGGGGGATTTTGTTTTTAACTTACTATAATGGTTTAATAGTTAGCAGTTTGAGCTAAGCAGGTGTTTTAAGAGCTCTTATTTAACAATTATCACTCATTTCCGGGCTTCCTGTTTGTTCAGGCTGCTGGAGAACATCACAAATCAGCCAACTGCTCTCAAAACCTCTTTTAACTCTTTGTCATCTAGTGAAGCTGGGAAAAACCCCTGTGAAAGAGCCACATGGGTGAAGGATGAAGGACATAGCATAAAGCTGTTGTGAAAAGATTGTGGCAAGTGTAAGTGAGGCTCTTGCAAATTTTGAAATGCATAGCAGCATTGCATCACTGCAAAAACATAGTATCCTTGTTTCATCTCTTTGATTAGTATTTTGGGTCAGTTAGGGGAGGAACTTAGGGAAGCTCATGGAGCTCATTCAGTTTGTTATTTTCCTTGAGTTTTTTATGTTTGCTTATTTTTTTCCTACTTCCTTAACATTTTCCATTACTTATTGGCCCAGGATATGACAAACACATGAGGATTTATGAAGAAAAAGGCATTATTTAACCATCCTTCAAAAGCTCATGTAATGCTCCAAATATTCTTTTTTGTGAATCATTGTGATAAATTAGAATTCGGAAAAAATATTAGAAAGTTGTGAAAGATATCCTTTTGTCTTTAGCAATTGCTGTTCTGCTAATAATTTGCAAGTGACTTTTTCATCTACTCGTAGCTCTTGTTCTATACATCAGTAGTAAACTATGAGGAAAGTGTGATCTTAATCAAGATTTTAAAATTAAAATACTAACAGCACTCTGGAATTTGGTATTTAGACACGCAGAAAACTGGAAGTTTGTGAGGGATTTTTTTGGTTAGTCATGTTTAGATATTAATGTGAGCCGTAGACAACAAGGCTTATTGTCAAATGGCTCACATGAATACTTATTCATAAAATGAAATAAATGTCAGCAGCTATTTTCTGGGGCACATGTGTAGTCTGCTTACTGCATATGTCTGCTTTTTCAAGCAGGGAGTCTTTATGAAACTGTCTCAGCATGTTCAGAAATCCTGTTGTACTTCCTTGAGAGATAAAAATGGAAAAAATTCTTTTTTAGTTGGGAGTGCCTCTGCAAGTTATGGAGATGGGTAAGAAAGGACAGGCTCCTTACTAGTAATGGCCCTTGAGCAATGAGTCCTGGTGCAAGAAATCTGGTATTTAAGTGTCCATTTCTACATTTGCATGCTGCTGATGGTATTCATACTACTTTCAGAACTGTTCATACTAGTATAAATAAGTGCTTTTTCTAGTTTTCTTGATACTAAACCTCTGTCCTCCCAGTGTAACGAGACTTAAGTCAGGCCAGATGTAAGCTCTGCTCTGGCAGAAAAGCTCTTGGTGAGGAAACTGTTCCTACTATCAGCAAAGCAATTGTTCTGAATGGGAAGGTGAGGAGGAGTGTGCTTTGTGTGTGTGCACGTGCACCCCACAGATAGTGTGCAGTCTGTGAGGTTACAGGGAAATGCTTTCTTTACAAACCCTCTCATGCACATATGTTGATGCCCTGTGTTTCTTCTGTCGTCTGTCCTGGTACCAGGTATCATTCAGGAAATTCTGATTGCAAATTTAGACATGTTGCTGAATGTGATGTTACAAGCTTTCTGCAGCTTAAATCACAGAGCATTTTTGTTTTACAGTTCTAACAGGCTTGAGCACGATGATAAGAAAGCAGTACAAATGGATAAAGCCAGTTTACATTAAGCATGAAAGTAGTAAAATAGATTTGCACTCTAATATGCTATGAGTTTGGTCCACAAAAGAGAACAGGGAAAAACCCAGTGTCTTGTGTTCTGGTTTGAGTACCTGTTGATTTCCTGCAAAGAAATGTATAATTATTTTTCCTGTTTCCTTTTAAGATAAAGTACATATTCTACATATTTTTTATCTCCCATATTTCCTGTTTGTTTTCTCATCCCATGTCTAGATTCAAAATCCACTAAACTCATCAGTGGGAGTTAATAAATCCTTATACTGAAAACCTGAAGAAAAAAAGCAACAGAAACTTCTGAATGATTTCCAAGGAAAGGAACAAAGTTGTTTAACTTGCAATGCCAAATAAAATTGTTATTCCTTGATCTTCCCCAGAAGAGGAGGTGGGTCTTTTATCCTGGAGCTGCTGTATGGGCTCAGAGTTCCACAGGCACCTTTCAGAATTACTGCTGCAGAAATAAAAATTCATTACTCTTTTTGAGTTCCTACATTGTCTTGCAATGTTTTGCCAGAGCCACTCTCCTAAGCTGAAAGGGCTGTTGGCAGTAGAGTTTGACTTGGTACTGCAAACATCTGATACAGTTTTTGACAAGGTCGATATTCTTGGCCCAGGTACTCAGTGCTGGTTTGCATTTTTTTTCAAAGGTATGTTGAGGATTTAGACGCATAATCCAGGAGATTTTGAGTGCTTGATTCCTCAAGCTATGTTTTAGAATTTAGGCTCAGTTAATTTCAAGTGAAAACTGTCCAAACGTAGATAAATCTCTTGGTAGGTAGATGCTTGCGGATGACAATATTTTAATTTTTCTTTATCCGAGCATACTAGTAGTGGAAGGGTTGGTTGCATGAGTAGCATATTAGGTACTCTCTTCTGATATAATTCTCTTAAATCAAGTTTGTGTGTTTTGCAGCTATTGTCATTTGAACAGTCTTTGTCAAATAGTCTGCCTCAGTAACTCTTCAGCTAGTCTCAAATCTCACATGAGGATCTGTGTTTTATGGAGAGAAGTGGTAGTAGGACAGAAAGTTTTAAATAATGTGGCTTTTGTTTTATTCCTACTTTGCTCTTCTTTTTACTACAGCCAACATAAATTTATTTGAAAAATTTTTAGATTTTTAGGACGACATTTTGTATTGCTGGCAATGACAATTTACTGTGTACTACAAGTAAAAAAAAATCACAGTTCATATACTTGTTTACTTTTAAAATAATGTTAAGAGGGTTTAGTCTGCGATAAAGGAGCATGTGAGATATTTTAAAAACTTGGTTGACTAGATAAATTGATTTCTTTATAATGAAATATTTTTCTTTATGAAGTCTACCTCTTTTTACTTTTTTTTTCTTTTTTTAAGTTAATGCTTGACCTGGGACTGTAGCATTGAAACACAGAATCACTCAGTTTGTGTGAAAACATCAGGAATTAATTCAGCAGTTGAATCTGTGCTCAAATTCAGATTAATTAGTGGTATGTAAGACCCCCCATTAGATCACCCTATGCCCAAATTAGTGCTCTTTCTCTTTCATGTGTTTTTACTCCCCGTGTCTTGGAGGGAATAGTCTTGGAAGGAATTTTCTTTCTCTTTGTTGCAGATAACTTATAACAATATCAAAGACAAAGCATGATTATAACATTTGCAAGATTTCCTTTCCTTCCTAACACATGCTCCGAACAGAGAAGTTTCAAAACTTTTCACGTATGTGGCAACTAGAAGTGTGGGTGTGCTTGTGATTCTGATAGATGGAACAATAACAGATGTTCCTAAAAGCAATAGGTAGTTCCATGGTAATTCATCAAGGAAGGACATGCAACCTAGGGGAAACCAAGCTTCTTGTAAAAGGAGCATTCTCAGCCCCAGGTGTATAAATCAAAGACTTGGTGTATGCCAGGCTCTATTTTGGTAGGCCAGGAAATGTAACAGGTTTTCTGTAGAAAGAATCAAATAATGTTGGTCCTGTAAAAGTTTGCAGAGTGTTCTTTTCACTAGGAGTGAAAAGTTGTGTAGAGGAGTAGCAAAGTGTAGTAGGAGATTCTTCAACAGCCTTTTCCTGAGGGAAGGCAAGCATTTCTTCATATTATGTATTTTATTACACTTTCAAGTGCCTTAGTCTTAATTTTCTTCAACAGTAACATCAGAAAAAATCTTGACATCTTCCTTGAGTCTTTTGACTTGTAACACAGCTGTGCAAAATTCTTTGCTTATCCGAAACTCAGAAATAAAAGAATGCAAAGCAGAAGGAGGCTGCAGTGCCAGCTTTCTAGTCCTACATCTGCCAAATAAGGCTCAAGCAGATTTACATCGTAATTTGTTTCTAATGTGTTTTTAGTAGGTACATCAAGACTGAACTCTTTTAAGAGAGGATTAATGAATGATGTAATTTTCTTGATCCTTTAAGTCAAAAATTTAGAACTGCTTTTGTAGTAGTACTAAGCTCATAAATATCAGGTAGATTGCATAGAAATTGTGTGATAGCAAACAGCAAAAATATGCTGCAACTGAAGTTGCAAAGAACAAAAAAGAAATCTCTCTGTTTCAGGAATTTTGTGTATAGGGAATAGGCACTTGGCTTGAGCATGGTGTTCCATATTCCTGTGTCCTTTGAAGTTGTAGGGGGTAGCATTTTTTGCTTCGTTGCTTATTTCCATCTGTGTTACTTATTTTCATTTTCTCATCTCTTCATTCATTTCATTCACTTAATTTCCTTTTGTGTTGGGAGAATAACAGAACTTCACCAGAAGTCCTTTCTGACCTGCGTGCAGGCTGTAAAGACATCCAGCAGCAATACTGAATGCCCAATTTATTCAGTAGGAGGAACGGTGTTGCGTGCTGCTAGTGGTCTCTGAACACCTCTGGGCACACCTTAGGTCCCAGGTAACACTGAGATAGTACCACTTTGTCAAAGTTTGTGTTTCAGTGTACAAATGGCTTCTTGTAGACATAGAAGTTAAGGGTTATTTTACCCTTAATGCTCAAGTATTTACAAGAAGGGAGCAAAAATAAAAATAACAGCCAAGTGAGATGTTACTTCTACATGCAATTTTGAGTTTTTTCTCCTTCTTCAGTCCTTATTCTCCCATAGAATAGGAGTGTTTTTTCATATTGGAAATGATTTCTGAAGAGGATTCTATGTGGGAGCTTTATTTATATTACCTAACTTAGAGGAGTTTAAAAAAAAACATGTTTGTGTACACTGTTTTTAAAGTAGCAAATATAAGCTAAATTGGTATTTATTTCCATAAGCTAAAACTGAATTAATTTTTCAGATAGTGATTTGTGGACTTGAAGGGGGATTATGCAGTTTCTACAAACCACAGCTTATATCTCTTCTCAATATCTTGCTTACTTCAAGTAGAAAGTAGGAATCTTCACTTTTAACCTGCTTTGCAGACTTTGTATTAGTATGTCAATTCATTTTTAGTTCCAAGGTATTTTATTGTAAGCATTTTTATGATACATGCAACTGTGGAATGAGTAAAATAATTGATTAAGCCTTAGGTTTGGAATGCCACACTCAAACAGAGGTCTGCTGGGACCTTCCTTTTTTGAGTTTGATAAAACAAAATTTAAAAGAAAAAGTATTGTGTGTTTTTTCCTGACAGATCTGAGCCTGGCGCTTTGGTACAATATTAAAGATTCTGTTGTTGAGCTTAAAATAGGGCTTCATTCAGCTTTCCTACAGAAGTTCTCCTCTTTTGAAACCTACTCTGTATTCTTCTGATGCTGCTTTCCAGAGATGGCTGTGTGTGCTTCGTAATGAACTTGGGGGATAAAAGTATCCATTGCATGGACAATGATATCAATCCATATGATTGCCCAAGCAATGGATACTTTTATCCCCCAAGTTTATTACGAACCACATTGCTTGGATATGGTCATAATGGATGACACATTATTTTTGTGTCATCTATTTAGTGATGCTTGACTAAAGTCAAGTCAGTGCACCACAAATAGTGGAATAGGAAAGAAGAAAAGCAAGGGCATGCTCATAACCATATCTGTAGTGCCAGGTATTTTCAAGGAGAGTAACTCTGAGATAACTTGATGTTTTTTCTGTTATGTATCTGATTTCTCAAAGGGACCAAATGTCCTTTTCTGAAGTAAACCAGTCTTTCATTCTGCTTTTATTGGCTGCATCTCTTTTTGTGAAGCATTTCTGTACCAGTAGAAGTGGTCACGAGAGGGAGATGATTTAGGGGAAAGAAATAAAGTAGTGTGTCAGATCTATATTTCCTTCTGTCTCTCCCAAAATATGTTTCTAGTAAACATGGAGCCTTGAGGTCTGACAGATTTTTTTTTTTCTTGATCCTTTAGATAACGAAGCCCAGACATTATTTGGATGCTTTTTGAACTTTGATTTGCTAGAGCCATGTGCAAGAGAGTCACTGAGAGCAGTCTCATACAAACTGCAGTTAGTAGGAGGCTTGGTAGTTAGGTAGGTTTAGGACAGCTCATTATCTTTGAAATATCTTTGAAGTTAAGTTGTTTTATTACTAAAGATTGATGTAGTCATCACTTCCAGACTGCAGCCCACTGCTGTTGCTCTGTTCTTTAAAAATTCAATTTCACGTCTTTCAATTTCAAATATCTCAAAGTTCCCTGGAAGGACCTGCTTATCTGCAGAGTGAGAGCTTCAGTAGCTTTCAGTTTTCCCTTCCCTGATGGAGATTTGTGGTCACCTTGGTTTGAAGGGCAACACTGCCATAAGCTGCCAGTGTTCCAGTGTGTGATCCTTCCCAACAGCTCTTATGCTGCCATTGTGAACTCAGTGGTTATCCTGATTCATGTGCAAAATAAGGGGAAGTACAAGGAGGATAAATGGGTGAGAGTAAAGCATATAGTTTGGTTTGATGTGCTTTGCTTGCTTAGCCATAGGAAAAAGAAGCCATGCTCCAAATTTTGTATTGCCACTTTTAATTACTCCATAATTGAAACACTATTTTTGACATGGTGCAGAAATAACAGTGATTTTAAGCTCTCAGAAAATGTGATATTCAGTGATTTTATATACTATAACAAATGCATAATGATAATTAAATGCAAAAGATTTTATGCTTAGTTGCTGAAATATTTTGGTGTAAAAATACCTTTTCACATAACTGCTCAAATTTCTATAAAACACTGCCATGAAAGAGGAATTCAAGAGTCAGAGTAGGAGGAATCTGAAATAGTTGTTGCTCTAATATAAGTTAATTGGACTGTGAGTCCCAGAATGAGCTGCCTTTTCCTGAACTCTCAGAATTAACTGTAATTTCCAGCATGTAACTAATATAGAATCATGTTTTTAAAATGTTCATTGTTATAAAATCAAAGCCACACATTATGAAAATAATTCTGAATGAAATATTGATTCATCCATTGTTAGTTAATGCTGTACCTGAAAAAAATCCTTGAGAACTAGTGATTCTATAGACAAAATGTCAGTTCTCAAAATGCTGCAAACTGAGATTTTCTGTGTATTGTCTTTCATTCCAATATTGCTCTTTCTTGCTAAATTGCACAGTTTAGGCCTGTGCAATGTGCTTGTGGAGTCAGAGCACTGGTCTCTCTCTGTTTTTTTTTATGCAAACGTGTTTGCTGCTGCTTGTGGTTTTCACTGCTTATTTTATAACAATTTGAGAGGAGGATGGAAACCTCATGCCATTTAAATGGTAACAAAATAAAGTGAACTAGTCTGGTTTAAAATTTACACTTTGCTGAGTCAGAGAGGTCTAGTTCCTTCCTTTGATACTGCTCATGCAGTGAGAACAATGTGAAGAGGTCCTTTGCATTGTAGTAAATGTAGTGCATCAGATGGAAAAGTTGCCATTGTCTACGTTATATTCTACAATTTGCCAAGGAGTGAAGGGCTCGGGGGTGACAAGGATTAGCAGAGTGCAGTGTGACTGCCAGATTGTTCCTTCTCCTTGCCTGTAGAGTCTTTTGGGATATACCTGTTTCAGAGATGGCTGTAGGCATCTGTCTCAGAAGTGACAGCTCTCCTTGATGCCAGAGTTCAGTGTTCACTTTTGCCCTGAAGTGGAAAATTTACTGTTAAAGTATTTTTAAAATACCTGATAATGTTTCAGGCTTTACCGTTGTGACTGTTCATGGTTTTAAAAAATAATAATTTTCTTTTGAAATTATCTATGATGAAAATGACAACAGGTCATGGTTCAAATTTAATGTAATTTTTATTTGATTTTTACAAAATTAAAAAAAAAGCATTACCCAATGATCTTAAAGAAATTCTAACAGTAAAGCAACTTTTGCATTTTTCCCCTAGTAATTCCTCAAGTGTATGGAAGATGCTGCTAAATTGCTTGTGTTCTGGATACAAATCTAGCATTTTTATTTTTTTCTAAGGACAGCATAAGAAAAATTACCAGATTCCTGAGAATTAGTCACATCTTCATGACCGAATACCAAGCACTATTTGAGCCAGATTCTGAGAATGCTAACGTTGTCATCCTTTCATCATTACGGGATCCTGCTGCATCTCTAAATTCAATAGTTAGCAACTTTATTACCCTACATATATGTATATATGTACATCGAATTTTTAGAGAGGAAGCTCTTTTTCCTTGATGGAGGAATGGTTTGAAAATGGGATAAATTGAAGGTACTTTTCAAGTTGGCTGCTTTGCAGAGAACAAAATCTGAAACAGTCCAAAAGAGAAACTGTGTAGATTCCTGGGAGGAGTTAAAATGCAACAGATTGAACAGGGTCAGAGAATCAGGAATGGTAACAGTCCAACTCTCTTACTCTGGAATATTGCACAGACATCATGAACATCTATTGGATTCCCCAAAAAAGCCTTACTTAGAGGGGGGGGTTCCAGATGGTGAACAACATATTTGTGCATTAATCATTTTCATCTCAATTACTAGCAAGGAAAATACACTGTACTAAGAAAGCAGGGAAGAGGGGCAAAACCAAGTTTTGGTGATATGGTTGTCCAAGCCAGAGGTTTCAGCAAGCTGTGTGGGATAATGCTTATGAAAACTGTAGGCCAGTCATGGAGGAATGAAGAACAAGATTATCCAAAACTTAGATGCATTCCTGAGGAAGCCTCTCCTGCCTGCCTCCACCCTTCTGACAGCTGACAGATTTTTTCATGCCACTTCCCCCAGGTGTGAAATTCCCTCTTCTTCTGTAGGCTGCACATAGGAGTATTATGGGAGGTCGACATTTCAAAAACTGGTTGGAAATTCAGGGAAATGCAAGTATTTTGAAGGCCAGATAGACCTGCTGCAAGACCTTTCTCTGCCCTTTCTGTGTGGAATTAGAATTGCTAAGCCTCATGCTTTAAACCCCAAATGGAAATTTTTTTGTAAGTGATAAGGTTCTATACTTTGTAGGAAGAGATAGGTGCATCGTAGCAGATTTATGTGCAAGGCTATCAATGAGCTGTGCTAATGGTTAATTACTTTTAGTGGGTTTAGCAGTTCAGGTTGTTAATATGGCAGCATGCTTAAAACCTGCAAACTCCAGTGTACATAATGGTAAAAACATGAGGGCCTGATTTCACAAATGTGTAAAAGAGAGCCTGAACTTTTTAGAATTTATACTCTAAATAAGACTAATAGAAGGTGAAATAGGCACATGGAGGGTGAGTCAAGTTTGTTGCCCCGGGTGACCCAGCAAGTCAATAGCATACCTCACAGTAGGATTTCTGAAAGCATTCACATATTGGAGAAAATTCTTTACAGGGAGAGACTCTGAGCTCACTGGTTTGCTTTAAATAAAAGGAACAATGGGAGGTTACTTAATTTGGGTATGTAAAGTACCATTAAAAAAAGAAATAAGGAGCTTTTAATCTCAAAAGGGTAAAACGAGAACTGAGGGCTATCCAGACGGATTAAAATGGGCAACATAGCACATATTTTCCTTCACGTTAAACTGATAAACTGATGAAACCAGTTAGCAAAGGATGTAGTAGATACTTCATCCCTAGACATTTTCAGAAAAAACTGAAAGCCTTTCTTGGAAGACAGGTGTTAACCTTGCTCTACTTACTTGGTTCAATACAAGAGTAAGTGGGCAGCATGCTGTGCCTTCCATTAGCAGAACTGGATGGTTCTTATGCATTTGGAACTAAATTTCAAGAGCTAAAGGAACAAGAATTATTCAGCTGCCTTGAGCCAAGCTTCCGAGTTCTATCAGGCTGTATGAAATCTAACCTGAGCTCTTGCAAAGAATTACTCAAACCTGAATAGTGGATGCTCTTGTATTCATAACAGAAAGCAAGAAAAAAAGAGGAAAGAAAGAAACCCAAAATTCCCTCCCCCCACCCCTGCCGTCCCCCTAAATGAGTTTGAAGGGTTTGAATTATAATCATTCTTTTTCTAAGAACAAAACCGTAAATGACTCTGTGCTTCCTGTTTCCTCATGGTCTAAAAGAGGAACATCCAAATCTCTACAGTACAAAAAGACTAAGTCTCAGGGCTGGGGT
>VWYI01028807.1:3558-32522 GCA_013399455.1 Anthoscopus minutus
AGAAGCAGAAGCAGAAGCAGAAGAAGCAGAAGCAGAAGCAGAAGAAGCAGAAGCAGAAGCAGAAGAAGCAGAAGCAGAAGCAGAAGCAGAAGAAGCAGAAGCAGCAGCAGCAGCCACGCTCTGTGCCGGGCTCCCACGCCTGGCAGTGCCAGAGGAGGCACAGTCAGTGCTCTGCAGAATGTGCCTGGCTTACAGTTTGCATTTCCAGAGGAAAAACATTA
Source organism: Anthoscopus minutus (assembly GCA_013399455.1). NCBI lineage: Eukaryota > Metazoa > Chordata > Aves > Passeriformes > Paridae > Anthoscopus > Anthoscopus minutus. The sequence continues at coordinate 3,780 of VWYI01028807.1, forward strand.
AAAGCTGCAAACCCCGTGCAGTCTAATCCACAGAAACAGAGAGAGCAGTGCAGAAATGAGAGATAGGCGAGTGAATATTCATATCTTTTAAATGTAAATTCCTTTAGAGATCCATACGTCTCTATTTAGATCCTTTTATAGCTTTCAAAACTGTTCCTGTCTGAGTCACCAGAGACCAGCAAAGTTTAGATCTGATCCATATTTACACAACATCCAGGAGCACGAGGGTGGTTTCCAAATTCTGTTCTTTCTGGGGATGCTGAGGAGAAAAACCCCACTCCTTCAATTCGTGCTCAGTTTTGAGGCTTTTCCACAGTGCATACAGTTAAAGGTAAACATGAAAGTGAATTTAAATTTTAAGAGTGACTGTCAGGACTTAACTCTCCCTCTGACTGTGTTTTTGGGTTGGAAAGGGTGCATTTACATGACCCAGAGAAAACAAAATCTGCTCCTTTATCCGGCCTCACCTCCATGTGCTCCAGCAGCCACAGAGATCACCAGGGTACAAACAACACAGAAAGGTTTTCTGTGTTTTCCCTTTGAGTGAATTTCCTCCCTTATATATCTTGAGTTGTTCTTGTTATTCTTTATTTGGCTTAACATGAAGATGCCTGGAAGCAGCAAAATATTTTCTCTTCCTTATTCTCTGTCAGCAGCATTACTTTGACCTTATCAGACAAATTTATGTTGAAAATTTTCTCAAGCAGTATTCTCTCGTGAGCTGCTCTAATGTGCATCTTTATATTATCTGGTGTAATTTAGATATGTGAGGAAATTCTTAATTATTAATTTTGTCCTGTTTTAAAAGTATATATTAAAAATTGAAAGAAATCCCTGGACACAGACGTCCATGCTGCACTTTATAAATAATACCAATAAATAAATATTAATGCTTATATTTCATTTATATTTCAAGTTTAAGGCTATGAAACTTGAGACTCCCAATAATTAAAGTTAAAACTGCCTAATGCTTCACACTAAAAACATTATAGTAATTTCTAAGGTTGAAAGTATGAGGAGCTGCTGCTTGCAACACCATGCCATGGCAAGAATGATCAAAGCACCTCTGATTTTATAAACCAATGAAAAAAGAATCATGTAATGACATTTACATCCTGTTAAAAGTGATCTAAAGGCAGCAGAGTTCCACAGAGCTGTTATATTACACATGTTCATTAATTATTTCAATAGTATTTTTGTTAGGCAACAAAAGGAAAAAAATAGAAATGTGGACGTAGAAGTGTTCAAAAAATTATAAAGCTGCACAAATCCAATCAATTTCCATTTGTAAAAAACTTAAAAGCTCTTCCTTAAAACAGCATTAACATGATTTAACTGGTGTTGTAGAATCCATTTGAGCCAACTTAGTCTTTATGCAAAGTCCAATGGAAACTTGAGGCAGTGACTTTCACATTTCCTGCACCTGGAAATGAAAACTTTATTCCCACATGAGAAAATTACCTGCAGTACAAAAGTGTCAATCTGCAGCTTGCAGCTGCCTCCATCCAGTACCACATCCCTGGCAGCCCTGTCTGAGCACAGAAATAATCCATGACTTAGAAGATCTGCTCAAAGTCTAATGAAAAAAGAGTCAAATGGGAAAAAAAAATGTGTCCAAGGGGGCCCCTGGGATCTTTCCTTCCCCTGTGTTGTGAGCAGCCCAGCTCAGGGAACGGGGCTCAGAGGAGCTCTGGGAGCTCAGCAGCCTCCTGAGCTCTCTGCCCTTTGCTGCAGCACATCCCAGTGCCAAGCCCATGGAGCAGCTCCTCAAACACAGGGCCAGGGAAACACCACCACCACCACCACTCCTAAAATAAAAATTTAAAAATAGAGGAAAAAATTATAGAAATCGGCTAAAGGAACACAAGTGGATTTTACTTCGAGCATCCCCAGCAACCTCTAAGTTGCTCAGGCCACACCCCAGGAATGAGGCTGAAATAGTCAGCTTTGGTCCCAGAGAAATTCTTTTCTTGCTCTTGCCAGAAGCCTCTCCCTTTCCCAGCTGCCCAAGGCAGGCTGCAGCAGAGCTCCCGTTCCAGCTGGGGAATTGGCACCTTGTCCTCATCCCACTCACATGCAGAGCCCAGGAGGAATTAGAGCTCTGAAAGTCAGCTCTCTCCAGCTCTGCCCTGCATTTCAGCTCAGCACAAAACCATCCTTCTTTGGTGTGAAATTCAGCAAGGCTGGTTGGGAACCTGTGCCAGGCCATGGGGAGTCCCCACTCCAGAGACAATTCTGAGTATTTGTGTTTCGACTTCTGATTTTCTTTCTGTTTTACCCTTCTCTCATCTGTCAGGACAGCCTCCAAAGAGAGCCTGTAGGGAAGCTGCAAAGAGGAAAGTGAAGGATAAAAGTTAAGCTTCTAGTCCATAGGGCCTGAGTTCTGTTTCAAATGGAAATCTGTGGCTGAAGAACAGCCTTGTTGTGACCCCTGGAAGAGAGACAGGAGTGCAGGGCCCCACAAGGAGATCTGAATTGCTCTGTGCAGCTGGGCTTAGCTGACATTGTTACGGGCTAGAAGGAGGGAGCCAGAACCACTGGAGTAAAAACAACCTTTATGATGGATGTTTGACTTCACAAATAAAACCTCTGGAGTGAAGGAAAACTGCTTTGCTTCGTCTCAGTGCAGATTTTGTCCTCTTCCTCTCCAGGTACTACTGGTGGGAAAGGACTTTGAGATTAAGTAGACAATAAAGTTTCCTTCTCACTTTGAAAGCTGGGGGAATTGGTTTCCGTGGCTAGGCAGCAATAGAGGGGCTTTGGAAAGAAATAAAAAATAAAATCTAGCCACATGGCATTTCTTGCAACTCCCTCAGCTGCTGTGGCACAGGCTCACCCATCTGTTATCCGACAACACTCTCACTGCAGCTCCAAATTGTTCAGGGTGGAGATTATTCACATGTCAGCTGGGACTGGGCTTTAGTGCAGCCTGCTCAGCCATCCTGGCAAAGCATTTGTCATGAAACATTTGGGAGATGAGTTCCTATGGCCTGTCAGTTATGCTAAAAGAGTTGGAAAGGGACATGTTCCTCAAAATATTACTTCAAAAAAGGCTTTCTTTTTTAACTTTATGTGGGTTTGGTGATAAAAAAAACAAACCCAATCCAGTGAAAGATATAAAAGTTATTTTACTTTGATGGAGCTTCTAAAAGTCCTGCGTGAATTCTTCAGTACCATGCCCCAGATGTGATGCTGAGGCAGGAGTTCCAGGAGCTCTACTGCAGAACTGGGGCCACCCAATGCCACCAAAAAGACCTCAGAATGCCACCCAAAAGACCTCAGAATGCCACCAAAAAGACCTCAGAATGCCACCCAAAAGACCTCAGAATGCCACCAAAAAGACCTCAGAATGCCACCCAAAGGACCTCAGAATGCCACCCAAAGGACCTCAAAATGCCACCAAAAAGACCTCAGAATGCCACCCAAAGGACCTCAAAATGCCACCAAAAAGACCTCAGAATGCCACCCAAAAGACCTCAAAATGCCACCAAAAAGACCTCAGAATGCCACCCAAAGGACCTCAGAATGCCACCCAAAAGACCTCAGAATGCCACCAAAAAGACCTCAGAATGCCACCAAAAAGACCTCAGAATGCCACCCAAAAGACCTCAGAATGCCACCAAAAAGACCTCACCTGCCTCTCAGCGCTGCTGTGCTCTGCCCCACAGCCAGCAACCAATTCTTATTATGCACCATATTTAACTTGATCATTTCTGTCCTGGCAACTGAGGAAGACCTATGAATCCCACAAAAAGATTTATTACTGTTATATCATCTTTTCCTTCACAAATATTAATCTTCCCAGTGTCCACTATTGATTTCTGTAGAAATGATGGAGAAATTAATCAGCAGCCTCAAATTATGCCCATAAGCAATGACTATGGGAAGAGTTATTTAAATTTTTATGTACAATCATGAAGAAAATATTTTAGCCAGATAGCATCAAACTAATGTAGGCAGAATCTTGAGATATTCAAGGAAAAAAATAAATCCTTCTTGAAATCAAACCCTTCCATTTGATACATAGTGCCCACAGTATTCCTCACCTGCATCTCTGCTTCCCAATTAATAATTTGGGTTTGTTGCTGGGCAAGCTGCCAGTGCATGCAGTTCCCACTACAGAATTGTGCTGCTCTTGTGTGAAAGTGACCTAAAATGCCATTGAAGAATTCTTTAGCCATGGAAAGAGATGTCAGAACAGCCCATAGCAAACACCAGAAACAGCCATAAGAACACAGGTAAATGTTGGAGAGACCAAATTCATGAAAGATTGGCCATTTGACCTCTACTTCAAAACAACACTGTCTCTTCATAAATACATATTTGTATATTACACACATGTATTAAATCTTTTATGTTTTTTCTCTCTAAATAAAAATAAGACACGGCGACAAGTATTGTTTATTAGTCCTGCCAGCTGGACTCAAATCCACTGCATATGTCAGCACAAATCTGTGACTGGGGATGTGTTCAGCTGATATTTCACTCAAATCAACATTCCTGCTTGGGAAATACCTAAAACAAAGCATTTGAAATACAGCATTACCCTTCACCAAGCTAATCCTAGACTGAAAAGCAAGAGATTACATTCGACAGCTGATTTTGCAGACAGCTTGAAAAATCATGAAAAATCATGAAAAATCATGAAAAATCATGAAAAATCATGAAAAAATCATGAAAAATCGTGATAAATCATGACAAATCAGAAAAATGTTTTTCCTTCTGCAGTGTTTGAAGAGTGGCACAATCAAACCTGAAACTGTGGTTCCCAGCACTGTCCTGGAGCTGGCTCACCAGGGTACAGCTGGAGGCAGGGATGTGCTTTGCACTCTGGAGCCTCCTGCCTGCCCTTGGGGACCTTTGGGTAAATGGAGACAACTTCAGCTCTGCTGGAGAAGCAGGGAGGAGAAAACAGATGATGCAGTGATGCCTTAGGACTGCAGCTTTTCTGTTTTTCATGTGTTTGTAGGCCTGCAGTTCTTTAGTGTATAAATCCAAACTCCATATTCAGTGTGAGCTGTTCTTCCAGTCTGGTCAGACCCAGCAATTCCCCTCCAGGCCTGGAATCAAGGACACCTCACTGCCTCGGGCCTGAAAAATGGAAATAAAAGTGAGCTGGGGAGGGAGCAAACTGGGCAAAAAAGATTTCATTACCTGAAGCTGGAATTGGAAGATTAACCCCCAATATGCAAATGCACCAAATTTATAAAAGCGTGAAAACCCACTGTCCATTTTGGGTGCAGGCCCTGGGTGGGCTCCATCTGCCCTAAACGTACCTGAAGGCCCTTCAACAAGCAGAACTGCTTTTTATTCCCTTAATTCTGTCTGGCCTCTGCTTTTAGGCAGCCCCAAAAGGCATCACAGAGGTGATTCCACACCAGCACACCCACATCACGAGCGGGGCCAGCAGCATTCAGGACGTCAGACCCGAACGGGGCCGTAGCTCCTCGAGCTGCTCCAGCTGAGCACAGTGGCCAAACAATTTGTACAATTTGTCAGGCAAAGGGAAATCCCTGGGAAAACTCACACCCCTGCAGAAGCAAAGGGCTTTTGATGCTGGACTGCCCAAGGGCTGAGCCCATGGCTGGCTGCAGCCCTTCCCCTGCAGGACTGCAGGCTCCTGGCCGGGCCAGAGGCTGCGTGTGCTGCACTGGCCAGCAGCACTGGTGTTCTGCACCATCCTGCTCATCCTGGGGGCTTGCTCACTTCTTAGAGCCTCAGATAAACTGCAAACCCAGTCCAGCAGCTGAGCCGAGCCATCAATCATTCAGAAACAAGATTCAGAGCAGTCCTGGTGAACGCACAGAAGGCAATTAGATGCTACTGTTTGTAAAATAATATTGGTGGGAATTCTTTTCCCTCATCTGATTTATTTCTGTCAATCTGCAGTTTAGATTCTGTGTCATGATGAACTCCTTTGTCCTGAGATGCCATATAAATGTAACGCTGGCATTATTAAATGCCTCTGAAAGCAATTCTGAACCTCACAATTGCTAAGGAAATTGATTAAAGAGAGTCAGCTAGCACTGCTAATTTGCAACTGGTTATTTTTAATGACAGACTGATAAAATGAAATGCTAAACTTGAGAATAAAACTCACTTTATGTAATATGTTAACTTGTACAGAACACATTTGCATAAACATTTGTGGGATAAAATGAGTCCTTGGGCAGTTCAGACCATTTGGGCTGGCTGGTTTGGAAGAGATGCTAGACAAAAATATAGTGACTGCACTGTCAAATTCCAGTGTCAAATGTACCCATCAAAAGTCATAATCTCTTTAACTTCCTTGTCAGGATTCACAGAATAAGTTTTTAGCTTGTGCTCTTCATCAATACCAGCAATTAAACTCATCTGAGGGAGTTCAAAGAGTCAATTAATATGGTATTCAAGGACAAAAGGGAGCAGGACACAAGAAATTCAAAGTTTCAAGGTGTGTAAAGGTTTCCAAATATTGAATGTATTCATGGTATTGTATGTTAGTATTTTATGTACTTATGGTTTCCATGAGCATTCTTTCAGGAATACCAGGGTGATATTAAACAGAAAACTTTTATAAAACAGTTCTGGGGTTTTTTTGACTAAATTGTATATTGCCCTTCTCCTTCAAAGAGAGAGACAGGAAAGTGTTTGAAGCAATCAAAAGATAAAAATCTGCATTGATTGCTCTCAGGAAAGCAGGCTAAAATTGAATGCCTATGTCCTTACAAGCACATTGGAAAGATTTCCAAAACCCTCTGAAAAGCAAGTTTAAGGCAGAGAGAAAAAGAAAACTCTTACTTGCAGGGAGAACTCTGTATACTCATTCCATTGAAGCTGCATTAAGTGAAAGTTTAAGTGATCATTATCTTAAAATTATTTAGGATGCTACAGTAGTAGAGATATATTTAATGCAAACACTGCAAATTAATCAGGTTTACTGACAATCAATGCATGAGAAGCGTTTTCAGAGCCCTGAAAACTGACTTTCTCATCTTGAAACCTCCATAAATTAATTTACCACAGCTCAGCAAAAGGTGAAATTCAGTTTTATAGTTGTTTACGATTTTCCTAAACAAGCACTTTTGAGTGTTTTTACAGGGACAAAAGCACATCTTGTGAGCACAGCTTTGAGAATGGGCCCCAGCAGTGACACCTCTGCCCTCAGAGCAGGCTCCAGGCTTTGAGGGATGGCTGAGCTGCATCACTCGTTCAAGTGCTGTTTTCTCCTGTTGCCAGACTCACACCTGAGTGATTGGTGACCCTCACACCAGCCTCTGTTCCCAGTTAGGAGGGTAGAGGTGCTGAACTAAGAAGTTTTGTAGTTTATGAGATTTAGCACTGATCACAATTCTATAAAAAGTAGGGATCCAGCAGCTTAAATATTCCGGTTTTCCAATTGGAAGTATGGAGATGCCCGTGTTGGAAAGAGAGCAGAACATTTTATCTCAGCAAGTTCTTGTCCTGTGACAAGGAAAGGTATGAACCTCCTCAAATGAACATATTTACAATCTTTTGCTGTAAATCCATGTTACTTCCAATAAAAGCGGTCCATTAAAAAAAATAATCTTCCTAAACATCTCAGTCAGATAGAATTTCCCACTGCATTTTGTTTGCACACAAAAATACTTTGAACCACAGTACAGCTGAGTTTGCCAGCATTGTGAGGTAGTCAGGGATCATTCTTGTTCTAGTTGTTTGCTGAGATCTAAAAAATAATAATTCCATGTCAAAAAATTCTCTGTGTTAGTACAAGACTGGATAACAGGTAATTCACAAATTGCATTACACTGTGGGACCCACATGACATGCTTTGTAACTGTTGAAAGACAAAACAATTTTGAACACAAATCTAATATAAATTACAGTGTAGGAAATTCCTGATTCAAGTGCAGTGTTTAAATTGCAGTTAGAAAATAGTTTCCAGCTGTCCTCCAACTATGACTAGCAATAGTTTTTAAAGACTGATAGCAGAGTTTTCTCCAGAATCCATCAACCTCATTAAACACCAGTAAAATCTGGGCTACAATTCAAGATTAGACTGTTTAACAGACACCAAAAAAAAAAAAAGAAAAAAAAGGCAACACAAGCCAATATTTGAATTGAATGTAACACTTTGCTGTCTATCTAGGCACAAATACAGTAAATGTAACTCAGCAGTCCCAGGAAGAAGAAAAAAACCACAGCCCTGAGACTTAAATGTGATGAACACAGAAAATGAGCGTCCCTGTCCAAAGCACACCTGGGGCACGTTGTAGCTTTTCCCCTTACTCTGTAAATCTCATGCTTATTCCCTCCCAGACACACACACACACACTCCAGCATGCAAACAATAAAAGAACTGCTCAGCTGTGGCAGCACAGGAGGCCTGGGTGTAAATCCTCGGGGAGCACAGCCCCTCTGGAGCGCAGGAGCTGGTGCAGGGAGCCTCCTCATCTCTGCAAAATTCACTCTCACTTCTGTGTGGGAACCCAGGACATCCCTGTGCCAGCCCTGGGTGATCTGAGCCCAGCCCAGGGGGGTTTGAAGCCCTGGCAGGGGGCTCAGAGACCCTGGCATGCAGCCAGAGATCCTTGTGCCTTTGAGTTTGAGCCATGGAACAAATTCCCACCTCTGTGTGAAGAAGGAAAAGTCACAAAAGTGCAGATTTAGGATTCTTATTCCAGTGAGCTGGGAGGCAAGATGGAGGGAACTGGGCCTTGTCCTGTGCTCCTTCCTTCTTCTTCCCAGCCTCCATCTCTTGGGTGCTGGTGGCACTTTGGCATTGGTGTGAGGTGAAGGGACACAGTCTGACACAGGTGACAGCTATTGGAAAGTAACTATAAATAAAGTATCTGTAGTTTATAGTATAAAAGAGAGCAGCAGCCTGGGGGAGCAGAGAGTGCCTTGGTCTGCTCTGCTGAACAGAGCTTTGCAGGCCAGGCTGGAAATGTTTTCTGATAACCAACAATAAACAACCTTGAGAGCGAGAGCTGAACACTTCAGACTCGTTCTTGGACAGCTGGGCTGGAGAAAAGAGACTTTTTACACATCTTGGGGTCATCTTGAGCACAGGAGGCTCTGAGACTTTTATCCCATTGATCATTTGGGATTACAGCTTCCATTAGCAAATTTCAAGATATTTTGCATTGGTATTCTTCACTAACCATAGATGTCGAGGGCCATGCATAGCTGGTTATAAGAAAATACAGAATTATTCTGGTTGATATCAAAGCATCTGCTGCTGTCTTTGACCATATTCTTTTAACAGGAACACAAATACATCATTCATGACTGGATGGAGATTCTGTGGCCTCAGCAGTCCGTGTTCAGCAGACCAAAACCAGCACTGATGCATTATTCTCTTTCCATCCAGGACCCTTGCTTTGGCCTGTGCCAGAAGCCCCAAAGCATGGCTATTAAAGAACATTTTAGTGACCTGAGAAACAAACAGAAAATTGGCAAATTAAAAGACAAAGAGAGGTTTAGCTGGTTTGGAATGGCCACACAAAGGACAGGGGGAAAAAAATTCAACTTCCTGAAGTAAATTAAAAAGGGCTGTCAGTGCTCTGTGTGTAGACAGATATTATTCTAAGAAATTTTGTGGTGGTGAAAAGCATCAATGATGGTTTTCAATGTACCTGGAACTTGAAATATATATTTTCATAAGAAAATTGTAAAATAAACAACAGCATAAAGGAAAAAAAACTGGAATCAAAAAAGGAAAGGAGCACTGCTCAGGTTCATTTACAAATGGAATGGGGCAATATTTGTTAAGAATTCTTTAAAAATGAATAGATGTGTAATTAAGAAAACAAGAAAGGTAACAAAGATGCCAGGATTTCGCTGGATGTATTGAAAATGAGTATTGCTTCCCAGAAACACACCTGGGGAAAAGGCAAAGCCCTTCTCAGTCCCTGTATACAATGGGAAAGGAGAACCAATGCATAAATTCATTTACAAAAAAACCAACCAACCAACCAACTCCTGCCTGAGATTACACTTTTTTCTTCATTGGTTCTGTTTGGGTTTTTTTATTGTCACTGTATGACAGAGAAATCCCTTCCCCCTTAAATGAGAGGGGCCAAGATCCACTCCCTTTTGCTTTGGAGAACAAAAGCCACCAGCCATTTTCTTCAAATGACCAAATAGAACAAAATCATCATCAGGGTTGGAGAACCTTTTGAGATTCTTCTGTTCTTGTCACTGGAACACCCCTGAAACCATATTTGAGCTTCTTTGTGGTCCTAAATATCCTCCCACAGCTTTACTGGCTTACTTAACCACTTCATAATATTTAAATCCTTTTTTTCCTCTCCCATGGCTCACCACAGCCACTCTTCTCAGCACACTTCAGGCTGTGTTTTTAATATATTTACTGCTTCATGCATGGCCTTTGTGAAAAATTTACCTGTACTAATGAAACAGCCACAAGAAACATTTCTGTGCACTTCTGACTCACAATTCATGACAGCCTGACTCCATCTGAATTTTTTCTCGTTGGCAGAGTCCAAAACTCCATGAAATACTCACTAATCAGCATTTCTTTGGGGGGTGTAAAGGCTCTGAACACGGATTCCCTTAATACAGACAATTATATTAATAAGACAGCATTTCCAAGCAAGCCATGGAGCACTGAAGTTCACACAGACACACAGGAGATTTGCAGCCCTTGTCAAAGAGTTTGCTTCTGGCTATCCTCAGCCCTGTAACATTTTCACATTAATTTTGGGCAGCATGAATTATCCCGCTTGGGGCATTTGAAACATGCTCCAAAATAAATAATTAATGCATTGGACACTATTAATTAGCAAAACTCAGAAACAGCTACTGTTACAGAGCCTGAAAGTTTTTTCTAAGCTTGTCAGGCTGTTAATAATAAATAGGGTGGAAATGGCCAATTAACATACTTAAATAGCAGCCTTTACAAACAGTGGAAAATATCACTTTTTCTGTTCTTTTGATATCAGAGATAAAAACCACCAACTCTGCTTCTTTAGTCCTAATACTTCACTAACAGAAATGTGGATTTACACCTGTAGGTGAATCAGACCTCTGGAACCAAACACAACATCTGGCTATGACAATTCTTTTCAGATATTCGAAATGCATTTTTTTTTTTACACTTTTAATAAAGTTTGTTAAAGATAACACGTGAAATTGAAGATCTACAGCCATATTTACTCACTCCTACAATTTTGGGAATCACAGACCTACAGCCATACAGGTTATAGCATAAAATATGACTTCTCTAAGGCATTAATAAAGAATAAAAAGAATTCGTTTTTTAGTCTCAGCTTTTTCCAACAAAGACTTACTTTTGCTGTAGCACTGGAAATAAAGAGCTAGAGCTCAGGATGATGACTGGGAGGGGTCAGCACGGATTTACAGAGCAGAAGGAGCTCTCCCATGAGGAGAGGTGCTCAGTGGATGATGGGGAAGCAGGATTGCTGAGGATTTGACTTCAGCCAGGCTTCCAGGGCTGGCTCCCCCAGTGTTCTCATGGACAAACTGCCAAGGCAGGAACCAGAGGAGCAGGCAGCTGAGCAGGTTTAAAAGTGGCTGAACTGTTGGGCTCAAAGGTTTATGATGACACATTCCAGCTGGAGGCCATGCTATTATATTTATGGAAAATAACTCACAGTAGTGTGGTGTCAACAGGAAAAAGGAGAGGGAAGGATGCAAAACCAGGCAGCAGCACTGTTCCTTCACCTTCCCTCCTCATAAAAACCAATAGAGAGGGTAAAAGAGAAAATTATACAAAAGTGACTGCTGGAGCATTTGAGTCTTATCAATATTCATCTGGAGGTGACCAAGACACTGCCAGAGCTCACACACAACCCTGGTACAGCATAAACCATCCACTTGACAGTCAACAAAAACAGCAGTACCCTGAGCTACAATATTGTTGCACTGCCAGTTCATTTATTCATGAACTGCAGAGCAAAATAAGCACGTGGAATGTGTGTAAATTTTCAGCTCAGAAGTTGCTGCCATCAAGGGAGAGCCCTAAGTTATGCACTACCTTTAGAAAAAAGTTTGTGGTTTGTTGCTTGTTCCCCAGGAATGCTGCAGCACATCTAATGAGCACACCCCTTAGCCTTTCTCTTTTGGAACAAAGCTTCTCTTTGTTGCTGGGGGCTCACACTCAGCTGACATGTGCACCAGAAACAAAACTGCTCTGAGAGTTTGGAAAGAAGTACTTTCAATTTACTGCCTCTTTTTTTCATTTTTTTTCTCCTTTTTCCAGGTACCAAGAGTCCATCTGCTTCTTTATGTGTCCTTGTTGGCAGTTCTTGCCTACACTTGGCCACGCAGTAAAACCACTTTGCACAGCAGTGGAATCCACTAAAGGACACAGATTTAAGATAAAATCAGATTTTTAGGCAATAATCAGACAATAAATTCTATCCTGGAAGTTAACTCAGCCCAGAGAGCAATTATGTTTTCTCTACACCCTTACAGCACTTGAAAATTGTGAAATTTAAAACCTGACCTGCTCACTCACCAAACATTCCCAATAAAGTCACACTCAGAGATTCTGAATAACCATGAAGACTTCAAATATATGAAATCTTCAGGTTTAGTTATGGTGAAACTAAAAAATCTCCAAAAAGCAATGATCGCTTAAGGAAAAAAAATCTAGGTAAAGTGCAAGCTACACACTTGAAATGAAAAAGTATCAGTGAATGAGAAAGAAAAGATGCAATTTGCTGTTTCTCTATAAAATTCAAAACAACCAATTCATTAAATTTAAAATTTGTTATACACATACTTTACCATTTTTCTTACTCCTCAGTTTAGATTTCACAATGTGTTCATTATCAAAACAGGCCATTTCTTCAAGCTAAGAGAACCGAAATAAACCACTAGGAAAAGTTCCTTATTTTTCCCTACCATAAAATCCTCTTTTATTGTAGCTATCAAAGTGTTACCACGCTGCTTTGTTGTCCTCTCTCCACCTCATGTGAAAACAAGCACCAGAAAAATGGGGAGAGAGAGGGAGAGAGATGAGGAAAACCTCTGGTGGAGCTGCCATCTGATCTGAATCCTGATTACCACCTGCTGCAGTGTTTAACTGGAAACAAGACCTAAAACCTCCCTGGAGAATACATGGCTGTGATTTTCTGACATCTGCGTGCTCCACGTAAACAGAGCTGAAAGAATTTTCCTGGAAGGGAAGCAGTTTGGCATGAAGGCTTCAGGTGGCTCATCACATCTCTGTTGACAACTCAAATATCTTTTTCCCCCAGAATCTCAAACCAGTTCCTGCCCAAACTCGTGGCACCGTGGGCACTTGAATCCTGTGAGGAATTTGGGAGGGGAGGTCTTTGTCTCCCTGGGAAAAGCACACGTGGCAAACACACATTGAAGTGCACAGGCACAGGTGACCCAGAAACCTTTCCCTGGAAAAGTTGTGGGTTGGCAACAGGGATCCTCCAGCTCGTGTTCTGTCCAATATTTTGCAATGAAAACTACAATGCCTCAAAATACAGATCTGGAAATACAGGTTCATTTCCTTTACGCACAGGCCCAAAACCTAGAAGTGCATAAGAGTACAAATCACTGGAACAAGCTGTTTAAAGTCTGAAATACCTTCATGCATTTTTTTAACAGTTCTTGTCACCAAGATCATCAAACACCGTGAACAGAATCAGATAAAAGGAATATTATTGAGCAGATCCTCTGCTCTTGACAAATAAACCCACCTGGCTCAGCAATTCAGCAGAGAAAAAAAAAAAAGACATTTTTTATTCAACATCAGAAAGTCTTACGAGAAAAACAGAGGGGATGAATGTTCAAGATAAAGTTTAGCTAATGAAAATCTTAACAGCCTAAAGCATAGATTTATACCAAACACCTGTAAAATTACAAAATGATGGTAAATTTAAAGTAAATTTTTTTGCTTATGAGGAAATCGCTTGGAGATAGAATTTCTGTGGTACAGCTGAGCTTTTTATTTTCTGAAAAAATTTAAAGAGCTTCAGAGCAATATATTTTCTAAATGCACAGGATAAATAAAATAAATGGAATCTACCTTTTAAACATAAAAAACTCAAATAGATAAATGCATCTTCGAGTCAGTAACAACTACAGAACCCTCACTCCATCAAGCTGTTACCCAGTTTTTATAGAATTAAGAGAATCATTCAGAAGCCTTAATAGGATAATGCATTAATATAATGGAGCATTGTGTCTCAATATCACAATGGGACAACTTCAAAAATGCAAAACAAAATTAAGTTGCAATCTAATTTGTTAAATCCCATTTAGTCAGGTTTGTGAACTCTTTTCTGCCAGCATCAGCTGTTTTTGTTGCCAGTGAGTAAAACACTGCTAGGAATGCAAGGAGAGGTGAAGCCACGTGCACAACTACAAAGCACAGACCTCTGCAGTAAATAAATGCTGGCAGTAAATAAATAAATAGAAGAAATCCTAATATCACACCGCTCAGTCAAACACTGAAATCCTCTAATTCCTCAAAACTTTCCAAAGTTTCCATCATCACTGGTTTCTTACATTAATATGGTTGGTTCATGTCATAGACCTGCTTAGAAAATCAAAAAAGCAGTAAACGTGCTCTCTGAGTAGGCAACAGCAATTGGGGATTTTCTGCTTAGGGGAAGAAAATGGAGGGATGCCTGGAAATCCCAAATCTTGATGCTTCTAATAGTGCAGAATACATGAGCTTTAAGTGGATTTTCCCAGGTCAATTTAGTTTACTCTGATGATTTCCTCAGTTACATAGCTGCTTAAGAATTCCTTGGCTCTAAGCTGCAGCTCGGTGCTTTTTATGGTTATGGCTGATAACTGAAAGTGACTGGGTTAAAACGTGCTGGGCTTGTCTCAGAAGTCTAAAGAAACTGGTAATTTTTTGCTTTGATAGTCCAGAATAATTCCTCTAACACCTAGATCAGCAGAACCAAGGTGGAGTGATGAAAATATCTCAGAAACCCCAAGGACACCAGGGGCTCCGAGGAACTCGCTGGAGATCCTCGCAGCGAAATCATTTTCACAATTACTTCTTTTAAACTCATGATTAAATCATTTCAGCTGGGAGGGAGCACGGCAGGGACCCCAGGAGGGGCAGATGGAAGGGGATGAGCTGCCTGGGGCAGGAGGTGGCAGGGCTGCGTTTCAGCATTTGCCAAAAGCCAGCTTGGGGTGGGGATGGAAGGGGCTGCTCATGCCAGCAGGGGCAATCCCAGTGCTCCCAGACTCTCCTGGGCTGGCCACACACACATCTGACCTCTCAAGAAAGCAGTTCAGCTTCCTGCCAGAAAAATGGCAATTCAGAAGGGAGAAAAGGTGACAAGTGTTGGAGTTGACACGGGAGAAGCTGGAGAGGTGCCTGGACTGCAGGATGAGGGAGAGGAAGCCCAGCAGGAAGCAGCAAGCTGCTGGGTGAACTTAGGTGTCACAAAACTTCACGCTTCAGGACCGAGGTTAAAATTGCTGTTTGAACAATTCATTACTTGGAGCACTCCCAGGGAAATGAGACAAAAGCAGCGAACTTCATTTAAATACAGGCTGGGAACAACTGCCAAGAGGAACAAGGTCAGCATCAATTCCCCTGATCACATCCCTTAGTGCTGTAAAGTACATGCTGCTTTTATCTTTTAACAGTCAAACTGATTAATATGATGAGCTAAAATTGCCAACCTCCATGGGATGGAGAGGAGCAGATAGATGTGAACATGTGCTGAAAATTAAAAGGTGGCAAGAAATGAGCAGGCCGTTCCCCCCAAGTCTGCAGAAAGAACAACTTCTAGCAGCCAAATTCTGAATTGTGGCTCCCAGCCCCACTGCAGAGCTGCCAGAGCTGTGCCAGACAAGAAGACAACCTCACTGGCACTGGTGTACCTCGTGTTCAGCAAGACTTTTGGGCTGATGGAAGAGAAGGCAGAAGAAATTCCGTCCTTAGTCACATCATCACACCGCTCGTTCTCAAAACAACCAGAAAAAGGAGAGAGCTCATGGCTGGCACTGAGACAGCTCAGCCATTGGCTTCTTGTCTTTCAATTTGCTCAGCATAACCCAAAATGCCTTGGTTTAATACTGATTCTTGTCAAGAATGCTGCTGAGAGCTCAGAACTTGTTATAAAATAGATTTACTGAGAAGCTGGGAACAAATCCATTTAGATGAACTGTAAAATGAGGGCTTAGCATTCAGTGACACAAAATGACAGGCACATGCTGAAATGAATTAACCTCACTGGTTTGGCTGTAATACCTGGTGCCTTTAAATGTATCATTCCTCCATTTCTAAAATTATTTAAAAAGAAAAACTCCTAAAATGTCATGAAAGTAAAGGAAGGGGCTGAAAGTAGAATTGAGCTCCTCATTCTGGTTTTGATTTCATAGTGATCTTAGCAAATCACTAACTCATTCTTCACTTTCTGCCTCATAAAACTGAGAAAAAAAACTTGATATATACCTGACACTTTTAATATGAAAAGCACTTTAGAGAAGCTTTTTGACACAGGATGAAAGATTGTACTTTGCCATACAGAATAGCTGTATTACCTGACATGCTCATTATACACTGTCAGAGCCCAACAACTTTCAGAATATTTTCCTCTTATTATTCCTCACTCTTTGGCTGTGTTCAGTAATTACAGATGGAATTCTGTAGATTGCTTTAGTGACTTAGGAAAGTACTTCCCTCAGAAATCCAGATAAATCTGCTTCTCAACTGTTCAGAAATGTTTTCAAGAGTCTTGCAGGTACCTGGGTAAAGGTTTTTTGTAATGCAGCCTTCTCAGCTCACAGAGCTGTGAAAAAGGGAACCATTCCTATTAAAAAATCTGGGAAATAACCCGAATTAATTGTCTGGTGTCACTAAACACTGCACACATCCCCACAGGCAGCATCCACAGCACAAGCACAGTTATTTCTTAGCTCTGTGCCTACGTTCTAGCTCACAGCTCAGGAGTCAGTTTTGCTCCTTCTCCCCTTTTGTCCCGGCTGCACAGAGGCAGCAGGGTGAGACGTGAGCCACAGCATCACCTGCAGCACACTCAGCCCAGCTCCCCTGGCTGTGCTCACAGCCTCTGCAGTTCCTGCAGCAAACCAGAACTGCTTCTGGCACACTCCAGAGCCTCTCTCCCTCAGCAGAAATTGCCCTGCCTATTTTAGAAACAACCAGAAAGCACCAACCACGCATTTATTTGACCGCCTGACCTGCCCTTCAGAGCCCCTGCCACGCAGGATAACGACATTCCACAGAAAGTGCCTCTCTCCGAGGCTTTTGGGAATCCTTTCAGCGAGCCAAACAATGCCAAGGAGCTGCCATCACTCCCAAAACAGCTCTTTGTGTGCCACTGAAGGGATGCCCAGGCACACCAAGCAAGGGGCTGTGTGTTCCTGGGGGTGGCAGCCGCCCATCTGCTTCTCCCAGCAAATCCCAGCTGCCAAATCCCAGCTCAAAACGGGGTCTGAGTTGTGCAATTTGCCAGACTCTGCCCTCTCCTGCCCTTGCTCTCCCACAGTGCCACACTCACGTCTGGAGGGATGGGCAAAAACCTGCTTCTCTCTCCTGGCTTTCACGGGGAGTTTAGCCAAAACACACAAAAACTCTGAGAAAATCCATGGCTCTGTGTAGCCCTGAAAACTGCAAGCCCTCTGATGTTTTCTGAAGTTTTCTGATGTTTTCATAGTTGTAGTTCACTTTCCCATGAATGTAGCATCTAGTTGGTTTTCTGCATTCCTCTGTGAGGGGGTCATTTTGATGGACTTTCCAATTTTTTCCAATCTTTAACAAATTTTTTCCAATTTTTTCCAGTGGAATTGGAGAGGAGATCACCTTATTCTCCAATCCTTGGTTTTCGTTCAGAATCTATATATGTAGATGAGATCAAAATAAAGATTATTCTTTCTTTCACGCTCTGAGTTGGAGAGGTGCTGTGCTCTTTTCACGTCCTCTAGCGACAGCTCTGTGTGTTTACTGATTCTTCAGCTCCTCGTGCCAGCAAAAATTCTGATTTTTCTCCAGAGGGAAAGCCATTGTAGAGATCATCTTACCCAAGTAAGGAATGCTCCTGCTGAGGATCTGTGTCCTCACAAGCAGCACAGCGTGGAGCTCTGTGAGGAAATCATTCCAACAGGGAATGACCAAAATATGGATTGGGGATGAGCTCTGGGACTCCTCACACCTGAGCTCCCCACCCGAGGCTGCCCCAGGCCTGGGAACACATCCCCAGGTTAATTTTGGTGATTCATTTCAAATGCTGTGAATGTTTTGTGTCCAACAAGACGTTCCAGATCCCAGAACTATCTCAGGATTCATTCACTGCTGGTGTTACGTTTTGTACTTTTTCCCATGCGTTCAAAAATGATTATTGATTATCAAAGCAAACTGAAAACCCAAAAAAAGCTGTCTGAAGACTGTAGAGATGCACAGGAAAGCTTGATATATAGTCAAAGTAGGGCAAAAAAAAATTGAAAGAAATATTGGCTTTTTAAAATATATTTGACTCTTCTACAGAAAACACAGCAGTAAATAAAAACCAATGTCTGTTATATCATGGTAAGAGCTATTCTTGTCCCAAAATTTCCATTGGTTAAGAGTTTAGCCTTAAGGTTCCGTAGGAAAAAAAAAATGCTTAAATTTGGAAGTAAGAGTAACTCCTTGTTATAAAGAACATGCACTCTGGGGCCAAGATGATTTTATTGTGCACTTGTTATTTAAATGAGTGCAGTGTCTCCATATGGCCGTATGGATGTGAGATATATGTTACGTGCTCAAGGGGCACTGAAGGATTTCAAGTACATATGTTAACAAATAATGCTGAGCTGGCTCCCAGCATTGCTGTCTTCACCATAGCCAATGGTAACCTGCTCGATTTTTTTCATTTGTTATCTTCCTTAGAAGTGTTTCCAAGAGCTAAAAAGCACGTGGGGGTTTCACAGAGGCTTTCCTGAATAATCAAGTTATTTGAGGAATTGCACTACTGGAAGCTTCGTAGATTTGTCTGTGTTCTTCAAAGCAGAAGCAAGTTCCATATATATAACTATAAATATTGGTTAAATCTAGAACTCTCAGACAATCTTCTCAGTATTAACACTTCTCATTTATTATGAAACTATGTTAATTCATGCCAGATGGAGACTATTCAAATGTTCATGACTTGTACACGAACATATGTTCCTGGAATAATGGAGTGGTTTCATAGCAAACAACATCCCATATTTAAAGACCTATGATGAGGCTCATAAAAGGAAAAAACAAAAAAAAGAAAAAAAGAAAAAAAACCCCATAAATAGAGAAGGGCACAGCTGGAAAACAAAGAAAACAAAACAAAATTAAGTTCTTGACTACCAAGAGGACGATGGAGGGCACTGCATTCTCTGCACGCTCCTGACCCTACCCTGGGCACAGAACTTTAACACATCCCACCCAAACAATTTTGTGTGGAAGGGAACACTTTGTACTTCCTGGCTTCCCCACATCACAGCAGCTCTTGTATATTCAAGACAAGTACTTCCACTGCAGGGGAAAGCAAGATAAATATCAGATCTTGAAAACCCTGCATTTCAACTCAAGGCCCAGCTTGTAGAGGTGCACAGGGGGAAGTGCCAAGGACGTGTCTGGCAGTGGCAATGACAGTGCCCAGATGGAGGCAGAATTTGGGTCCTGTTGCTCTAAGCCCAAGGAAGGCAGGAAGGGTTAATAAAGGCAGGAAGGGTTAATAAAGGCAGGAAGGGTTAATTAATAAAGGCTGGCTGGTGCCTTTGTTCCACAGTCTCTCAGTGCTGCCATGTGTTCAGCTATCAGAAATAGGTGCTGGAGAAGAAAGTATCTGTTATTTCTTCCTGAAAGTATTCTGCTTAATTAGGAAAATAGATTTTTCAGCTTGTTGGCCTTGCATCATGAGCCCAATTCCTCTTCCCTGCCTGGGTACCAGAGTTAACTCCTGCCTGCTTCCTTTCCAACACAAGGAAATGACTGCTTTTGGGTTTTGCCCTGCACTGCAAAACAAGCAACTCCAGCTAGCTTTGTTGCAGACAGGCTGGTTTCTGACTCTAAAAATATGATCTGACTAGTTAAATGTTCTTTATTTCCCTGTTAAATAAGACAGAATTATTTTTTGCTATTGCAGTGAAAGGTTACAGAACACCTTCCTCGAGTTTTGTACAGGAGATTCACAAACTCCAAAGCTCACTCCTGGCCAGTCATATCCAGAACATGCAGAATTTCCAAAGCCTTTGTGCACAGGTTTGAATGTGCAGATTTGAAAAACGGGAACAAAGGATGATTAACTCTGGGAAAAATAAAACCAGCAGCAGAGCTGAAAATTTCACATGATGGACTGAGAGGTGGGGGACAGATACACCTGGGAAGACAGAGGAAAAATCCATGCAGGAAAGGATCACAGACTCCAAATGGACAGCAAAGAAATGAAAACATATTTAGATGAAACGAGCAACAAAGGAAACTTAGAGTGATCTCAACATTTCTTCCATGACACAGAAGTTGCTTACAAAGGAAAGAAATTGTAATTAAGGTAAAAAAGCATTTTGGTCTCAAAACAAATACGCTAAGTGAATTGAACAGACTGAACTGCATGTCACACCAAGAGTTTTAAGCTTTACATTTCAGATGTGCAGAGATGTTAAAAACCACAGACGCAATTTTTATCCTTACACACTAATAAAATTCTGCACAAAAAACCTGATTTGAAAAAAATCCAAAAATAAAACCTTTGTTTTCTTTACTTTTCCCTGCTGGGGAAGTGGAAAATATGGAAAGCTGAAGTGTTTACATTTCAGAGACTCCACAAATTAATTTGAATGATTAAATCAATTTGTAACCCAGTAATGGGCACCACCTTTAGGCAACTTGAGATCAGGGTACCATCCATTTTGGAAGGGCAGATGGGAGAATGGAAGAGACAGGAGATAAGGACTTAGATTTTGAATTATTATGGCAGAAGGAGCTCCTGCAGGACTGAAAAGACTGTTATAATATTTATCGAGTTCTGCCAGTGGTAATGGCAGCATGGTCCCCCCTCTGTGCTGACTCAATGGGCACAGAAAATGAAAACCTGTTGGGTGAGATAATAAAATGTGCATGTGTTCTGCCTGATAGCAGTAGCCCTGGTGATAATCCTATGAATTCCCAAAATATGTTCCAGCATGATTCAGAGGACAAGTATTACATCCTGAACAGCAGAAGGGGAAAACAAGACGTGGCAGTGGCAATGACCAAAACCTTCAGCCTAAAATATGGATAAAAAAAAAACATCTACACAACTGCTCCCTTCAGAGAGAAAGAAAAGCTAAAAATAAAGCTAGAAGCAAACCTTCAAGAAGCAAGTATTCAGCCTTCAGTCAAATATAATCTAAAAATCCCCATCACCAATAAAACACACACGAGCTTCAATTTGTCCCTGTCGAGTCTGCTTTGTTTACAAGCCCTGAGAAAAGGCCTCCAAACCAAACACCTTCCTATGGCTAAACCAGATCAAATATGCTCTTGAAAGTGAAGGATAACACTGCTGAACACCCTTAATATTTTGGGTTTTCCTATCTCATAACAGCTGCTGTGGAGAAAAGAATGAAGAGATGCAATAATTTTTGCTCCTATTTGCATTTATCCATTACTTCAGCCAAGGGCAGCTTCCTGTTTTTGCTCTCTTGAAAGAGTGGAGAAATGAAGGAAAAGTTGAAAATATTTTGCATATTCTCTAGAACTGGTGTGCTAAGGTTACTTATGCCTAGAATATGTTATGTGTATTCATATAAAAGCCCTATACATATATATGCACATATATAAAAATATAAGCAGCTCTTTCCATGGATAGTGCTACTTATTTTGTTATGAAACAACAATTTTTGAAAAGACTAAAAAGCTACTGTTAGCAACCAAGCGGAAAAAGAAATGTATTCTTCTTGTTCTTTTTTTAAAAATGATTTGTTCAGTCACTTTTTACTACAGACCATTTAACTTGCTCTCTCCTTCAGTGACAGAACACAAATCAAAAACTGTCAGGTATTTTAAACTGTGATCTGCACTACACTTGAAGTTTGAACTGCAGCTCAGAATCATTGGACTCAGACCTACAATTGTTGCTATTCCTAGACATGTCACAAAACCCAGCTCTGCTAGAGGGATATGGATTCTGCCTAATTCAAAAATAGGACAAAACCTTGTTGAAGGCAAAGCAGCCCTACAAAGCCGTAGTGCCTGGGAACAATCCCAAAGGCAATGCATCCCCGTTCCCAGAGAGCCAGGCACATCCAGCCAAGCCCCTTTCTCATGCAAATGCTTGTTTTACCTGTGCAGCTCTCAAACCCTTTCCCCTCAGAGAATAATGCGTTCTCTGACCTGTCCCTTGGTCCTATTCCCAGTCTGATTCCCAGATTCACCCTGAAGCTCTTTGCTGCTCTTGCTGTCTTCCCTTTTCCCAGAATGGATCTTTTCCATCTTCCCAGAAAGATGCTTCCCCTTCCCACTCTGCAGCCACATCCATCACCTTGCTGAGGCCTCACCCTGCTAATTATACCAGCTGAGGGAATGGCTCCCACCTCAGAAGTGACTTTTCTGTCTTTTCCTGTCTCTGCAATCAGTTTTCCAAGCAGTTCTGAGACAGTAGGAATTCTCAGTAGCAAGAGACCCTGGCTGTGCCCCATAAGGGATGTTCTGAAGCGTCTGACATATGCAAGGAAAAAACTTGCAAATCAATGCTTCTTGAAGGACTTGTTCCTGTGACCCCTCAAAAAGATTCTGCCTGACTTTTCCTGTCACTGCTGAACACTGAGATTGAACCAAAGGAAAAATATTCCAAGGGACAAGCCCATCAGAAGTCGAAATTCTTTATAGATTGCAATAAACCAAACCTATACTCAAGTCTCAAACAGTTCATCTTCCATCTTCTCTTCAGTGAATAAATCAGTGTTACTAAGCACGGTGAAAAGGTGAAAAAGGACACTCTGCACTTTATTTGAAATATACTGCCCATACTCCATTTTACATTCCTTTTGTTATTCAGTGAGTAATGTTTTACTGCACCACTTGCCCAGATTAAGAATGTTTCAGTCTACATACTTATCATTTAAAACCACGATTCCCCCGAAGGGAGCACAATGGGAGAACACGATGTTAATTAGCCTTATGGCATTATATCCCAATTCTACACCACAGTTGTTGCATTCCCAATGCCTATTCCTTCAACCTCTCATGAAAAGGATCTGCACTAAGTCAACTTGGAGCATATTACTTTCCCATAAGGGAGAAAGACTCATGTAAAATGTACCGACCTGAAGTGAACACCACTAAAACATTAATGCTCTGTTCTTTAAATAGGTTTCCCTTTTATGTTCGCTTTATCCCCGCGCCATGCGAAACTGCTTGACATGTTTTGTTTGGCTGCTGTTTCAAAGAGTGCAAATTCTACTCAGTCCAACTTCCAGGCCCCTGCAGCCCATTCATCCAATTAAAGGAGTGTGGAATGAAAACAGAAAAAGCGCTTTGTGGAGCTTCAGAAATATTGTCCCTCAGGAAGGCTGCCTGCAAAAAGCGAACAAATCCATTGTGCAAACTGGTGCATTGCAATAGAATAAAATTGCTCCTCAAAGTCTCTTTATCCAACATGGATTACTGACTCCTGATAGCTGTAGGTTAGTTGAAGGTAGAGTCTATCAGAGTCAGGAAAGCTCTTATTACCTTTTATTATAACACATCCTCCCCCCATAATCTATAAAAAAGCCTCTAGGAGCCCATTCACTTCTACACCTCCTCGCCGCCTTTCAGTTTCAATAATGCTGAGTACAATTCAGGACTCTTTGCAGTCCACTGTAGTCTCCATATTTGTTCACAGGCTAAATATCCCTAAAATGCCCTTGGGAAAGGCAGGCTGCCATTTATTATTTCAGATTTTGGGGAACTGTAGCCCTTGCAGCTCCCTGGGAATTTTGTTTCAGACAGTTCTGCTAAAACCTACAACCTTACCTCTTGACCACACTAAGTGGAATTAATTATCATGCAAAGTTCCTTGTGATACCCTTTTCTATGCATTAGCAATATAAATAAAGAGCAGAGGAAGACATTTAAAGTGGGGCTGACAAACAAATGCTAAAGACCGAGTTTTTCTGATTACGGAACCAAGATTTGAGGAAGGTCACAGCAATAACTGCAGAAAATTAATTATGCACTGCTTCATGCTGATTGAAAACTCAGGAATTCTGCTTGATTGTCCATATTTTACACACACACACTCTTCAAAGCGAGCTGCACAAATTCCTCCTCCTTCTTGTTAACAAAGAGCAGAAAAACATAAAAATTGAGCTATCACTCCTATGTCCCACCCTTCAATGCATTCAGGTAACCCTGAAATTCATTCACTCCCTTTGCTCGAGAACCAGAGGATGCCCCCTTTCACACTGCCCACAAATTAAACATCAGAAAATGGATTCACATTTAGACTGGTTTGAATGAATCCCAAATTTCCAGTTTGGGATGAATCTGAAGAATTTTGAGGGTGAATCAAATGTAGAAATTGTTTGCTACCACATTTCTTGGATAATACTGGGGCAGTTGGTTTGAATGTTGCTCTTCCACTGGGGTTAGCAAGTGTTTCCAAAAACTACATTCACATTGCTTTTCTTCTCTTTTTCCTGTGTTCTCAAATGAGATTGATGTCTCACCATACTTCACTGCTGGAACTTGAAATCTGGGAGAGTGATTTGCCAAAAGAAATCATATCCTGGTGTGGAGAGAACCACTCACTTCCTGCAGGCTGGAAACTTGTTAATTATCAGCAAAAATGATGATCAGAATCCTGGACTTCTCATTTGTCTGTAACAAACAAGATTCTTGGCAGAACTTATTGGCTAATGTGAGAGGAGGGAAACCCCAGTGGTCCTGTCTGAATTCCTCACAAATTTGTTCATGGAGCTGTCACACTCTGGCAAGGAATTCCTTTTTCTCTTCCAGTGCATTAGCACCAGTTTTAACCTTGTATTCAAAAACCTCCTGTAGCTTCTTAAAGACCAATATTTCCCCCTTTTCTTTAATATGTAAAAGGAAAATGTAGCATTGAGAATATATCTCCTTTTTTCCCATAGAGGATATCATGGCCATTTCAATATCAGACAACGGTTTTTAATTAATTTTCCAACTGGCAATTACTAACCCAAAAGCATTGATTAAGGGAATGATTAAGCTAAGAACTAGCTTAATTGAATTCTTACTGTTACACATTTGCTTGCAGTTGAAATTTGTCATTATTTCCTAATAAAGGAAGGAAGGTAACTTTCTTACCAGCAAGTCATAATTATAGATTTTATACACATGTCTAGGTTGATATATTTCACCATTTAATTTAAACACACACTAAAACATCTGGATTCTTTCCCTGAAATATGTCATGACAAAATTATGAAGTGAGTCTTACATCCTTATTTTCTCTATCCTGGTACAATATGAATAACTAATCACTCAAATTATTCACTAATTTCTTAATTCTAAATAACCTTATATATTCATATATATATATAGATATAAATATTTGATTTATAGAATTTGCCTTCTCTGTTCAATTGATGAAGTCCCTGATTGTCCATGCATCAGTAACCCAATATAAGCTTAGAAAATCAGTTCCTAACAAAAGGCAGCTGGAATAGAGTTTAAGTTCTCATAAATAAATATCAACTGTTTCAATTTATATCTCAAGTAACTCAAAATACATGTGGTCAGTTGAGAACCTAATTTTTTGTACAATGGCCCTTGTTCAACCGGTTCTTTCTACTCAGCTGTACAAGAGAAGCCAATAAATATTCACCTTCAAATGAGATAAACCAGAGGAAAATAGGCAGCTTGCAAATTAAATACTTATTTACTTGTTTACTGTATGACAGGCTAAAATAGAATTCTTCCTTCAATAAGATAAATTATATCTAAATTACCTCCTTTAATATCTTAAATTACAAGAAAGTCAAACATAGTGAATTATAAAAAAAAAAATTAAAGGAATTATTAGAATAATATTTCCCTTCAAAGGGTTTGGACCTGCAAATCAAACAGCTGCCCAAGCTACAGGACCCACATTCCCATTTCTGAGATCCATTTCCACTGCAGTTCCCTCCTCCCCATTTTCCTTTTGCAACTTCTGAAAGCTCCCCTGTGCAGCTTGGCCAAGTCACTCCTTCATCAGCCTCTGCAGCAGAGTTTCCTCTTAGATGAACTCAAAAGCAAATGTAATAGCAATGGAAGCACTGAATTGCAAACTAAGCACTCTCAGAGGTTCAGTCAGAGATGAAACTTCATAGTCCCACTCATATTTGTTTGGGAATTCCAGGAGCATTAGGTCCCAAGCTAAAAAATAAACTTCAACTCCTTTCTCTTATTATGGAGCTTACATTCTTGCTGCATTTGGGGTAATACAGAAATCTTTTCCCTGGGGATAGGATGAAAAACGTTCTCCAGGACCAACTGGTAAATGTATAAGAATTAAATCTTATTCTGAGCTGCTGGAAAAATGATTTGCCAGTCTTACAGTAAAATTAACAACCTGAACAATTTGAGCTGTTAATATATGGAATCCTCAAAGCAGGAGCTTTTACTGTCTTCAGCTAGACCTGTAGGACAAGAACACTTTCCAAAGAAAGCACTAAATACAAACTTGGGATGTCAGCCACCAAGTGGCATTATCAAATAATGACCTTTTTCATCTAGGAGCACCTCCTGGCCTCCCAGACTTGGGGGCTGCGTGCTGAGTAGATGGGGTTTGCAGAGCTGACAGTGAAGCAGAACAAGATGCTGTCCTTAATCATATTCCAAGCAGCAGGATCACCTCCAGCACCTCGCAGCAAGCGCTGCAGGTTCACTCAGGACAAAAGGGGGCAACTGCTCTGTTCCTTTGCCTCACAGTGTGAGCTTACAGTGGAAATCAATTTTTGACAGCTCCCCTCGCTCAAGTTCCTGGATCATCAGCTGGGGAAACTTTTATGCATGGAGCAGAAGAGAAGTGCTGTGAAATGAGCGCGGTGCCAGAGGGCTCAGGGAGCCCGGCTCGCTCCTCNTCCCTGCTCTCCCTGCTGCCTGTCCTGCCCCTAGCCCAGCCCAGCCACAGAGCTTCCCCTGGCAAAGACATCAATCATCACTCCCACCTTGCCTGGGCTTCGCTGGGGACGGAGCAAAAGTCTTTTTGGGATGAGCTGAAGTGCCAGGAAGTTCTCTCCTCTCCCAGCTCCAGCGCTGGGTGTGGATGTGCAGCATCCCAGTGCTGCTGCCCAGTGCTGGCTCCAGGAGCATCAGCTTGCACTGCTCAAGCCCCTTTTGAGTTAGCAAGCAACCAAATCATTCTCTGCATCACTCTCACATCATTTTCGCAGCACTGAATTAGTTAAGAGATAATGAACAACACAGAAGGGTGAACTTCCAAATTGTTACCAGAAATCCAGTTGTTCCACACTAATTTCTCAGTAAGTTTTTGCAAGAAACACATGGGATGTGTGCTCAATCCCTTTTCTTTGACATTATTTCTGTCCTCAGCCTCTGTTTGCAGCCCTTTGAATTCTCTGCAATCAGAGGAGTTGGGAACAAAACAAAGAAACAGGATCATGTGTAAAATTGGCTAGAACTCTTTTAAAAACAAGTTTAATATTATAGATATATATATAAATAAGATATTTATAAATAAAAATAATGTCAAATGTAACTTTCTTACCACAAATGTATAATCTGATAGAAGGGAAAAGCCCAACTCTGTGTTGTTAGGAACTTCTAGATCTTTTTGTTAAAAATACATTTTATGCTTTTCTTTTCTTTATGAAAATGAGTCCTGGAAATTTGGCCTGGTATATCATAGCAGTTAAATGGCAGTGATTTTAAACCCCTGTCTATTCTTATCACCTACCTGTCCTCTCTTTCAGCTCAGTCCTGGTTAGGGTTTCCATCAGCTTTCAGGGTTCAGCACAGCTGAGTTGTTCCAGTTCTCAGCCTACTGAGAAGGGGATCCTGCACCAAATCCCTTTTCTCTACCAGAATGTGCTGCGAGACCTCTCCTGGCATCTCACTTTCTTTTTCTGTTCTGAAAGGGCTTGTCAGGCTACAAGATGTCATGCACCAAGTCATTAAATTTCCTTTTTTTTGTGCCTCCAGTTTGGAAGAAGGTTTATGCAGCGACAACAGCCTGTTTTTCTTTGCATTGTTTTTCTCCCTCTTTATTTGTGTTGTGTTTCTGCCACAGTGACTTAATTTGTGCAACTGACAGTGTTGTCTCACCCACCTTCCTGTTGCCAGCAGGAAAGGAATTAATGCCTGACACTGATGGCTGCTGGTGAATTTGTAAGGCTAAATTCTGGTTTTATTTAACTCAATTTTATTCTTTCCGTTCTGTCCTCTAGGACTGGCATTAAAGCCCCACAGGCAAATGAAAAGCAGTGTTCCAAAACTACTTATTTGCTGTGTGATTTATGTGCTACATAAATGTTTTCCATTCTTCTCCACCTCTCAGCGAGCAACCCAGAGCTGGGTTTTTTCTTTTGAGAAACAAGCAAATGTTATGGACTACACAGCATCAGAAATCTCCTTTTCAACTGCACAGAAGAGGAAAGAGCATGGAAGGAGGATGCCACACGCTGCAAAAATCTCAGCACTCAGGAGAGCTCTGGGAGTGAAGGGATGGGAGCCTCCATCTCAGGGGCAGTTCCCCACTGCCAGCCATGGGGATTGCACTCCTCACCCTGCCTGGGTTGTTCTGAGTAAAAGTTTCTTGATTTATAACAATTATATATATATATATATATATTTATTTATTTATAATTAGTATATATATAATT
>VWYI01028807.1:32783-43340 GCA_013399455.1 Anthoscopus minutus
TGTTATTGTATATTGGCATATTGTATATTGTATATTGTATATTGCATATTGTATATTGTATATTGCATATTGTATATTGTATATTGTATTCTATATATTCTATATTCTATACATACACACAATAAATCATTCCAAATTCACCGTGGGACACAGAGGGAAAAGTTGCTGTCTCACTGGTAAGGCTCTCAAGACGGGTCGTGGGAGATGCAGATTAAATCTGTAAAATAAGGAGTATTAGCAGAAGAAGGATTAATTCAGAGTAGCAATTTCTCGTGCTCACAGGGTGTTCTGAGCTGGAAGGAACCCACCAGGTTCCAGTCCCACCCTCACGTGAAGGGTCCATACAGGAACAAGCCCACACACCTGGTACCAGCCCCAGGCTCAAAGCAGGTGAGCCAACGTGGCCACTGAAAAGTGAGATATTTCTAATCCAATTTATATCAGAGTTTGGAGTTGAACTACTCAGAACCTCCCATGAAAAGCTGCAAATGATGCAAGGAGCTTTGTCCTTCTCCCTCTAGTGCAGGATGGGGCAGGATAACGCACACAATGCACAAGTGAGCTACCAACGCACAAAACCAAACAGGTGACTTTGATCTTCTCCCCTCTGGAACTAATCCCTTTACCCAGTTCCCTTTCTCCCTGCCTGGGCAGTGACAGCTGGGACTGAGATCTGCTTTCCAGGGGCCTTTTCCAGCCAGGATGAGCCCACTCCGTGCCACCCTGAGGCTCCCACGAGCCCCCAGCGCCCCGGCAATGCCGCAGGCAGCAGCAGCAGGGGCAAAAGTGCTGCTGCTGCATTTCCAGCCCAAAGTGAGGAGCTGCAGAGGCCACCCACGCTGCTTCTGCTGATCCCCCAGCCCAGCAGCTCTGTCCTAGCAAGGGCAGAGCTGTGCCTGTCCCAAAGTTGATGTGACAACACCAGGGGACAGGGCTGCGAGACTTGTCTCAAGTTTAAGGTCTGCTGTGCTGACAGGCTGAGAGAGCTGCACCACAGGCAGCAGGAATGGGTCAAGCACTGCTGAGGGGACATCACGCTGTGAAGAAAAGCACTGGAGGGGGGAATAATCTTTATCATTAAATAATTTTAAAAAAAAACCCCAACCACAGTGTCTTGTCTTTAATTTAATGTGATTAGAGATTCAACAGTTGCTTCTAAGGTGACACGGACGGAAGGCTTGCTAAGGATTACACAAGAAACACACACACAGACACAAGGAAAAGGTCAAAAATGAAAGAAAAATGGTTTTTTTTCCAGGGCATCTAGGCAATGCTGAATGAACACAGAGCAGAAAACATAAAACCCAATAACTTATAATGCAGGACAATGAAATGATGCAACTCTTCAGTAGCCATAGCTAGAAAGAATTAAAAATCAAGGTTAAGTGAAAAAAGGTTTAATTGGAATGCATTAAGAAACACAAATATCGCCTAGAAACTCCACATTAACACAAAATATAATTCTTGTCAAGAATAGATTGATTCCCTTCTAGCTGCTTTTATTGTCAAAGACAGAAAAACCTCTGGAATTTGAAGAGTTCAGTGCACCTAATTATGAGTCTTTTAAGCCACAAATCCTGCCTGTCCAGCAGAGAGTAACCAAAGATTTGAGGCTTTTAATTATTCAAAAAAATTCAAGATGGTAAGCCTGTCATCTCTGACAAAGAGAAGCTGGGGAAGAGCAGCAAGTCAAACCATGATTTAAGAGGAACCCATCTTTAAAGTGAATTCCCGTTGGAAAAATTTTGACAAGTTTGAATAAAAGGGAAACAAATTTTGAATTAAAAACAATTGTTGCTGTGGTTATTGAGGTTTATTTTGTGACTACAATGTGTTCTCCTCTCTGCTTCCAAAGTGACAATTACTTTGCTGCAAAGCACTGTGTCAGCACAGAGATATGATGAGCACTCCAAACCCATCCAGGCATTTCAGAGCAGACTTCCCTCTGCTGTGCCTCTATTCCCCCTCACTTCAGTTTTAAAAGAGTGAAAAAATGCTTTACTTTTCTTAATTGCTTATATTTGAAAAGCTTCCACAGCAGCATCACCAGACAGAAAGGAGAAAAGCTGGAATACCTTCATGTTTAAAAGCACCGGGCTCATTCTTGAATGGCTTCGATATTTGCAGAGGTTTTATTGAGTGCACTGACTTCTTCCAGCTGAAATTGTGGAAAAGCTTTCACCCTTTCCTCAGAGGGCAGCACAGAGGGCAGGAGGAGGCCAAGGTCTTCCACAGCCCCTTCTTCCCTGTATTTTCTGTCTCTATGCATAGGCCATGGTACAAAGGATTCTCCAGAATCCTGGGGGTTTTCACTTAGCTGAACCCCAAAAAATCCCTTCTGATGGAGCTTTTCCCCTGCCAAGTTCATGTAGAGGAAGCCAAGCAAACTTGTCACTGCTCATGCCACCCAGCAATCCACAGAAGGGGATTTAGGTTTTAATAATTAAAAAATCTCGCAGAGTAATTGATATTCTTTTGCTAGCCTATAAGATAAGTAAGAATGTCTTCCCAATAACAATTTCAAAAATAATTTCTTAGGGCTTGATTTCCAATTCAATCCAACAGTAAATCTAGTAAGAAATTTATATGACTTAATTTAAAGCATCTAATTGAATGATTTAGCTTTGTGTAGATGTAATGAGCCATTTCATAAAATCAATAACATTGGAAAGTATAAACTAAATTATTATAAATGAAGGCAATAAAAAAAGAGCTCCTCTGTATTAGGCAGGGTGACACTTGATGAATGGGTTATTATTGGAGGTTGCAGCAGAGCAGCAGAAGGGGCTGGGCTGGTGTTTCAGGGGTGCAGAGGTTGCCTGCAAACAGCAGCGGTGCCGGCAGCGCCGATCCCAGGCACGGAAATGCATTCCCAGGAACACCAGGGCAAGGGCTCTGTGATCCCCAGGAATGAAACTTTCATAATCCTGGAACCTCCTTACAAACACACACAAACTTCCTTCTGTGCAGGACGGACGTGTTTGCAGTGCTCCTCTTTTGACAGATTCAGCGTTAATTGCTAAGAATGGAGGGCTAAAAACTTCCTCCAAAAGTGGCTGTGAAAGTGCAGCTGGATTCATACACAACGTGTATGTGCTCACACAGATCAAACGGAGAATAAAAGCAGGATAAAAATGAAAATACAAGTCTAAGCTCCTGGGCCAGACTAATAACTACATTTAGGAATGCTGTGTCTATTCTTCTTTCCTTTGCTAAGGTGCAATATACTCAGAGGTTTTTCAGAAAAGCTTAATGATGAATTACATGGATGGAATTTCCTTTGCAAATGTGCAAAATAGTATCATGGACTGATATTTCACTCCACAACAACAGAAATATAAATATAAATATAAATATAAATATAAATATAAATATAAATATAAATATAAAAATATATAGAAAAATATAAATATAAATATAAATATAAAAATATATAGAAATATAAAAATATATAGAAATAGAAATAGAAATCTAGATAGATAAAAAATATAAAGATAAAGATAAATATAAATATAAATAAATATATAAACATAAAAATATAAAAATAAAATAATATAATGTAAATATATAAATATAAATAGATAAAAATAAAATAAAAATAAAAAATAAAAGTATAACTATAACTATAACTATAAAGATAAAGATAAAGATAAATAAATATGCACTAGTAAATGGGCACACAAATATGTTCATGTCAGTCATTTAACTAAATTATATTGGCATATATTTCATATAAATATACCTCCTATATTCCAAATGTTATGCAACATGCAATTATAAAATGCAACAATATAAATACATCAATACATCAGATAAAATATGGCATAATAAATATAATTTATATGTTTCCTTAGTATTAAATATGTTATAGACATGTAAGTGTGAATTGACTGTCTGGGCTGGAGTAGCTGCAGCTCTTTTAGCCTTAGAGTTACCAGCTTAGAGGAAGACATGAGAGGAACTATATTCTTTTCATTTTATAATGAATGAAAACAAGAAAGAAACTTTCCTTTGGTTTCTCTCAGTGATTCCACACCTCCAGCAACAATTTGAGGACAACCAAACAAAAAAAAACCCACACAAAATAAAAAAACCTCAACCAGTCAAAAAAACCCAACATGAGAAATGTATGAACAAAAAGGTCTTTTAAATAAAACCCCACAGATTTTGAGCATAAGCAAAAAAAAACAAAAAAAAAAAAAAAAGGAAAAAAGAGAAAAAGAAAAGAAAATGGGAGGGTCTCCCCAGATTTCAAGCATTCTACTTGATTTCACTGAACCTTGCATCATTTATTGTCCTGCAGAACACACAGTGGCTCATGCAAGAGGAATTGCTCTCCAGAACAGCCCACACAAAATCCATCTCCAAAATCTTCCACCAAAGAGTTCTGCTCTTCATCTCTGCCTTAAAACAAATCGCAACACGCAGGCTGGAACAGGAGCGGAGAACAGCTGTGATGCAGAGAAAACAAGAATGCCACGGGCAGAAAGGGTCTGGATCTGCGGATCTACAATCCTGGGAAGCGCAGAGGAACAGGAAAAGCACAAACACAGCTCAGCCTCAGGCCCCAGCAGATTAACAGAGGGAAACAATCAACGATCTGAAAAAGCCACGTGCCAAATCAAGCCACAAGCTCACTGAGCTACAGATTTATAGCAAAACCCAGATCCTAAATTTGCTCTAAAATGGCCAAGTGATGGAGGGCAACAGGACTTTTCCAAAGGCAAGAGCAGCAGCCTCCCATTATCCCTTAAAAAGGGAGGGAAGAGAGACATCTAGCTGCTGAGAGGGACAAGGCAGAAAACACCGAATTTTCCAGCTGCACCCCAAAGTGCTGAGCCCTGGCCTGAGTGTGGCAGCCCCTGGGACAGCTCTTTGCTCTCCCGCTCCCGGGAAGCCAAAGCAGCAGCTCACGAGAGAGTGAGGGAGGGCAAAGCCAGAGGATTTTCACCAGGGAAGATAAAAATGGTGAGGGATTGCTCGTCTCTGAACCAGAAGAGCGGCTCTCGCTCTGAAAACGAAAAGAAGGATTGCCTTCCCTCACATGAGTGGTGACAGTCAGGAATCTAGCTGGGCACAGGAGGAAAAGAACATTCTTTATACTGCAGAGCATTGATGGGCTGTGGAGAGAGATAAGGAGAGCTTGGTCAGCAGAGCTGGAGACCAAGGAACCAACACAGGCAGCTCTGCTCAGGGTGGGACACAGAAATCAGGCTGGGAACAACACAGAGGGTGATTAATTCTGTCTCTGACAATTCAACTAAATATTTAAGCATGGTGAATGTATTTTCCTGGGGAATCTCCTCCTGAGCATTTCCCATTTTGTGTAAAGCACCTTTTCTAACGGGAGATTTGTGCCACGTGCATTTTCTCATTTTGGGTGTCTCAACAAAGCCAGCAGTAACCTGGCACAGGGCTCTGTCACTGACTCCTGGCTGTGTGTGTGGAAGGAAGGAGGGATGGGCAGTGCTTTCACACCAAATCCCTGTTTGCACACCAAACACTGGAAGCAGGGAGACACCTGTGACCTTTTCCAAAGTTTAGGATATCTGATGTTTGCAATGTCTCCATCCAATAAAGACTTGGAAGGATTTTTCACATATGATTCACTGGTATTGGTACAAGCATCAAGCATGGCAGTGTTAATCCACATCTCCATTTCACCATTTATTTTCCCTTAGGAATCTTAAAACACATTTATTTTCCTAGACTTTTTGTATTTTGGACACAGCATTTTTGGGTTACGTTGTGCTAGGTACATCAAGCGATTGTAAGTGCTAGGTTTGACCCTCTTAATGAACCCCTATATTCTAAGTTAGAACCAAAAATGGTTCATAAAACCCAGTTTGGTTGTGTCTAGTATTTTGGCAGCACGTGAGGAGGGGTTTTCAAAGATCAAAACCTAAGAAGCTGTAGAGGCTGAATGGCCTCTGTCTGAGAAGTCTGCAGAGATAAAAGTGTGAGATCCCAGAAAGAGAAGAACAGACCACAGAGCTGCTCTAGGCCAGCTGCCACAACCCAATTCCAAGACACCAAACAGCCCTGTGAAGGGGAGGCTGCCACAAAACACAGCATTCACAGATGGAAAAAGAAAACAAGCCATGAAAAGTTCACTAAATAAGGTGCCACTGCAGATCCTACATCAAACAAAGCCCAAGAACAGATTTAGGTGATGCACAAAGCATTTGATGATATGTAGTGAAGGATAGTTCTCTTCCACAGAGCTCTACTATGGACTTAAAGCTATGGACAAGTGTAAAGCAGATCATACATTAAAAATAAAAAAAATGAAAATGCCAAAGAATATGAAGAATGTCAATGACAGAAAAACTAGAATGCAAGAACTCTTCCAGGCCCAGCCCTGTGGCTTCAAATACACTCATTCTCTCTCCAGACATGAATTGCATTTCCTTACCTCAAGCAAGAATAAATAGGAGTAGGGGAGGGGGAAACAAGAGAGGTAATTTGCCTAAGA
Source organism: Anthoscopus minutus (assembly GCA_013399455.1). Classification (NCBI taxonomy): domain Eukaryota; kingdom Metazoa; phylum Chordata; class Aves; order Passeriformes; family Paridae; genus Anthoscopus; species Anthoscopus minutus. Next base: position 39,259 of record VWYI01028807.1, read on the forward strand.
GAGTTAAATGAGATGACTCTGGTCTATTTTCCTTTGTTATTCCATGCCTAATGAAGTGTCTGTGTAGTTGGAACAGCTCCTGCAGCATGATCTGATTGTTGTAGCTGCCTGTTTGTTTGCTGTGAGTTATTGTTTTATTTGGCTCTCGTTTCTGAGCTGTTTCCCTGCTCTGCTGGGCAGAGGGATGCTGCTGGATCGTGGTTATGAGCCTGTAAATGACTGGGGAGCTGTTTGTCCACCATAAGAGATTATGAGAGGCAGAAAGAGGGGCTGTGCTGGGCAGAGCACAGGCTGCTGCAGCATATGATGGCCTTTCTGCATCCAAAATCCAAAAGCAGCATTGGAATGCACAACAAAGTGTGGGGGCGTTTGTTTGTTTGTTTGTTTTCCAAAAGCAAGTTGGCTGGTCAGTGAAATCTTAAAATTACACAATGTCCCTCACAGCAAACAGCATCTTGAAGGATCCAGCATGGTGGGCATCAATACCTCCAACTGGGGCTTCTTGCAGCCACTTAAATCTGCCTGGGGAAAGTATGACAAAGAGATTTCATCTTCACAACTGTAGCTTCTGGCTTCCTATTTAAGTTATAATCAATATTTCCATTTATGCCTGGATAGAACATCAATCACCTAACACCATGCTGTGTAAATCAAATCTTGAAATTAAATCCTCGCGCTTCGTTGCAAGTACAAACAGAATATTTTGTGATTGTCCAGTGCAAATCAGTCAAATACTTTATGGACTGATGAAGATATACGGTGCTTTGGAAAATTTGCTTATAACTTCTAGAAAAACTTGGACTTTTTAGCTAAAGTTCCTTATTTTCTTAACTTCTTTAAAGCCAAATAGGATCATAGATAGTAATAAAATATTCTCCAAGATAAGAAATGGGGCGAGAGGAAACTGGGGGGGAGGAGAAAGGTTGTGTATCTTATACAAAGACAGGACTTGCAAATGCCAGGCCAAAAATCTGGCCCATAAACATCTAAATCACAGCATGCACCCAAGCTCTCCATCAGAAGGTCACTTCTGCCCTCTGCTAAGGGAATTAGAGATCTGCAATAGCACTGAGGTCTAAAAGATTGCCCTTTCAGCTCTCCTCACTTGGGCATTACTAACAAGGGCCTTGTGTGATTCCTTTGCACAAGGGCACTACAGCAAATTCCAGCTCATTACTTAAAGGGTTTTCAGCTGATTTAAGGAACCCTGAGAGCTCAGAAATTCTCCTGAGAAACCTCTCTCCCAGGAAACACCTCATGGCAACCATCCTTGTGGACAGGAAGGCAAAGGGAGGCCTTATGCCATGATGCATTTTAGGTAAAACACAGCACAAACAGAAAAGCAGAGATCATCAGGAGAAACTATGTGAGGAAACAAAGGTATCAATGTCATTTTAAAGAGGTTTTAGGGTACCACAATGCAGAACATCCACCCATCACCTACTACAATAGTAACTCTGCTCTTAGGTTATTTACAACTTAACATTAAAGTTCCTCAAGAGCTGGAAAAAATGAAGTAACAAATAGCAGCAAGATTCCCATCACAATTTCCTTCCTCAGCCTCTCTGAATGAAGTACCACTGCTTTGGCATGCCAGGGCAGGTAAGGAGCCAGGACTCCTTGGCTATAACCTCAGGGATACTTTGGTCAAATCCTCCATTTCCTACACTGGCAATCTCCTACAAGATAAGAGTTCTTGGGACTTCTGCCTGTCAGATAAGTGCTGAGAAATAAATAAATCTTCAAGAGAAACCAAGGGTACCTCCACATGGGCAGCCAGCTGATTTGCTCACTCCATGAAAGCTTCCCAGCCCTGCTTGCAGGCATGGCAAACGAGAGAATTCCAGCTCTGATCTTTACTGCAGAACCTCTGAGGTTTCAAACACATTTGCTCAGCTCTGCTGTGCCCCAGAACAAAACCTCTCGCTTGGTTTTCCTGCTCCAGCCTGCAGCCATGCTGGGCACAAACGCTGTAAGCAGCTGCAGGCTCTGAATGAGCCAGGCTGGGCTGGACTTGGGTTAGTGGACACGAAATAGCAGAGTGGATTCAAATCACAACTGTGAGGTCTGATTTCAATGAGGTAGAAGCTTTTATTTCAGGGTGTGCAACCCTTTTTATCAGGTGTTCCCATACAGGTCACCATGCCTGGCCAAAGGAACCTCTCTGGTGCCATTGGTGGGACAAGAGCAAAACCCATCCAGAACAGCTGTGGGACATTGTTTGGAGAGCCAAAACCTATTTACAAAAACACTGCTTGAAAGAGAAGTTCCCAAAAGCCTTTCCCTTGGGAACAGCTCAGCCCCTGCCAGGCTGGGAGCTCTCTCAGGCTCAGGAAATCATGGCCACAGATGGGCTGGGCTAGACTTGGGCTGGGCTAGACTTGGGCTGGGCTTGACTTGGGCTGGGCTTGACTTGGGCTGTGCTGCCTCCTGCAGAACCCCTGGGTCTGAGGTCTGGGGAACACTTCAGTCTCCTCTGCAGGGCCAAGCACCATCAGGAGTAAAGACTCCAGGGCACCTGCAGATCCAGTTGGATGGGCTGGCCATGGCATCAGCCACCATCAATAAATTCTGCCTCTGCACAAGATATTTCAGGCAGTCACTGAAAAACGGGTGACACAGTTGGTTTCACTGGCAGAGCACACAAGGTTTTATTTGTCAACAAATGGGTTTCATGATCCATCATTAACACTTGATTGATTGGCCCAGCACTTTGGCAGGGTGCTTTTCTATCACGCTTTTTTGCAGCAGAATGTTTCAGGGACTGTCTTACGCTCTGGTTTGCTGGCAGAGGCTGTGCTGGCAGAAGGCAGAATGTTTCCTTGCATTCTCTGCTGGTCAGTGTGAGAGTGTGGAGTAGATAACATGAGGGACTGCGTTATGGCTTTACATCTGTTTTTGTTATGATCAGATCTGTTCTTCCTCTTATCACAACAAAAACAAGTCTCATGTCGTTTCTCCGTTCATCTAACACAATCCAGACTCTCAGTTGTAAAAAAAAAAAAATATACAAAAACCATCAACCAAAAGAAATGCCCTGGCCAACTAACTATTCTATAACCCACATTTTAAATATTCATCTTTACATTTTTTCCATCTTTCTTTGTGCAATAAATATATTCAATCAGAAGAAAAATACACTAACTCACTGTGACAGATTGGACTCCATCTGTCAAGATTTCATGTTTGATATAGACTGGAAATTGTAGATAAAGGGGAAATATTCAGGTACTGTTCTTTCAATGAATGTCCCAGAGGGAGATTAAGGGAATGATAAATTGGTTATGGTTACACCCTGAGCCAAGCCATTGGAAGCCTAATTAGAATCCAGAAGGATTGCAGCCAGGAAAGACAGATGCTGGAAAGAAGAGTAGCGTGAGGAAAAGGATTTTAGTTTCAACTGGGACAGAACAAACACAAATGACCTGAAATGTTAGCCAGGAAAGTATATTGGGTCATCTTGGTACAGAAGGTGTTCCTGCAATGAACATCCTTGCAGGATCCCAGGAAATCCTACATGCAATGAAGGATATTTTTGAAATTAGAAAAATAAGAGGAGGTTTGCTTAAAATGCATTCAAGAGACTAATAAGAATCCACCAGCTCAGAGCATTAGAGTGAAAATTAGAAATCCAGAAGACTTGCCTTATATGACAGCATCCTGCATGATTTTGAACAATTAATTTAATTTACCTGAATTTCCTCATGTGTGCCACAAATCTCCAACGTGCTTTTCTGGGAAATTAAAATAAAATATCCCAATACTAACAGAGACTACAAACTGGAGATACACCATGACTTTTACACTAAGAAGAAGAACAAATATCAATTCCACCTAATCAAGACAAGTCCCTGCCAAGGAACATTTATGCAAAGTGGCTCTAACCTGCTGCAAGGGGCTCAGAGTGACAGGCCAGCAGAGCTGAGGGGACCAGGAGTGACCCCTGGCAGGTGGTGATGCTGATGGCACCATGGGCACTGCTGGGCTGGGAACTGCACAGGCACGGGATGCACGGCTGGAGCTTACCCACAGCAACCTCAGCAGCACTGCAGGAGCAACCACACAGCACAGGGACACTCTGA
>VWYI01028808.1:0-16348 GCA_013399455.1 Anthoscopus minutus
ACTAGCTGAGAAAGAACACAAAAAAAAAGACACCTAACTCCTAACATACATCTATTCTGCCAGTTGAAATAGTGGACAGTTTCTGCCAGAGTGGTTAAATTTCTTTGGGGTAAGTGAAACCAATCTTGTAAATTGAAATGAAAAATCAAACCAGAGACTTAATTCAGGGTAAGGAAATACAGCTTTTCAAAAGATCATCTCTGTAAAAAAAAAAAAAAAGGAAACAACAAAACAACACAACAAAACCAAAGCAACAAAAATGCCTCCAAACAAACCAAAAACCAAAACCACTTCTGATGCTGCAATGTTTCCCTGAATTCACTGGTTATAGCTGGTAAATTTATAGAACTACTTGGGAAAACAGCTGCTGCTGATATTATTCACTGGACAAGACAAAAGGATGAAGGGCTGAACTACAAACAAGCCCTTTTTGCTGTATTCTCCATACCAAGATGGCAGCCAAAGAAGTTTCCATAAAAGCCATTGAAGTTTTTCGGTATTTATCACCACAGGGAAACTAAATCTAAATCCAGAGATTGTTTTAGGTACAGAATGAATTTCTTTAAATCCCATGAAACTTGTAAAACCTGGCACATCAAACACAAACATGGAGGGTGTGTAGAGAATATAAACGCAAAGCCTGTCTCAAAAGACTTTTCATTCATGCAGAACAACCAAACATGCCCAGCGAACCAGTTACAATAAGGTCCTCCCTGACACTGACCCAGTAGAATTTTGTTCTGTGAAAACTGTTCTGCAGCTTTGCTTCTGGAAAATCTTCCCTCATGTACCACTTGCTCTTCAAGCCAAAGGTAGTAATGTGAATTGCAGCTGTGGTTAGGCCATGGCTGTGTCCGTTCTGCAAAGTTCTCCTGGTTTCTCAAGTAGCAGAGACCAGGTCCAAATGACACAGCTATTTACAGAATATCTTCTGCAGCTCCTGGTGAGCATGGTCACAGATTTGGACCCAATTAGCACAGCACACATCATGCATTTTAGTCATCCTCTTTGCCTGTTCTGTACTAAGGCAATTACGCCCAAAATCAGAGTTTGCTTATTGTGTTTCAGAGCAGCCCCATTAGGGATCAACCAAGCTTGTGTCATTGTTTCCAACCCAGGAGATGCCTGCATTTCAGAGAGGGCATCAAGAGCATCATCTGCATCCCTGTGCCTGACTTGTCCTTTAATGTACCACACAAAACATTCCAAGGATTTCACAAAGCCCTTCACAGAGACCACATTTACATGTAAGGCAACTGAATATTTTAAATAATTTAGTTCACATCCCTGGGGATAAATTCATTGAAAGGGTCCAGGACCTGACTGTGCAGAGGCTGGGGAGGGTGGCTGCAGTGTCTGCGGGGCGGCGAGTGGCTCCTGGCCTGGCTGGTGGTGTGTCACTCCCACTGCCACCCTGCACAGCACGCTCTGGTGAGAGCGTGCCTCTGGTGAGAGAAGCCTGGCCTCTGGTGAGAGGAGCAAGGCAAGAGGACAGCTCTGTGAGAAAGAGAGGAAAACATTCCACAAAAGAGGATGGAATGGAGTAATTAGCTGCTTCTTCTGCAGCCTCCAGCATGCTGCCAAGCCTCGCTGCCGCATGACAGACGGACAAAAGGCTTTTTCAGTTGTCATACATTTCACAGCCCCAGCCAGGAACAGCAGCCACATCCCCATGCCTTTCAGGGGTTTGCACACATGTGCTGCTCTATCTGCAGGCCAAGGAAAGCAGCCTGAGTCCTTGCCAGACATACAGATACAAAATGCTTGTTGCGGTGCTGCTGGCACTCAGCAATTGGTACCCTGATTTATTTCTGTTGAAACAGGAGCCAGAGTTTCTTCCTGCTGAGGCCCTCTGTGGTAGAAATAAGGGGCAGTCTGATAGAAATAAGGGGTGTCCTGGAGACCTTAATTCGGCATTAAAAATGACATTTTGTCCTCACCCTTTGCCATAATTTCTGGATGCAGGCACTTGAATAGAAGGAAGTCAAGGTACTGATATTATACCTCATGTATTTCATTTTCTAGGAACTAAGTGTGAATGTTGCTTATGCAACCTTAAAATGAAATTGTGTTACAGGAACAGATTGTCCTTTTCGGTGTTTATTCTACTCAGTACAAAAAAAACCCCAACAACATTACAAAGGATTCACCCAGCAGCAAGATGGTTTTCCACCAGGACTACTGAAACATGAGTTTCTTTTCTGTCCACGTGCATATCTGTGTTTCTCACAGATGCTCATGGGAGCTGTGTTTTTCAGCTATGTGCAGAGGCAACAAGGACAAATTCGCATAAAATTAGCATGCCCTACCTCTGATTGTAATCCGCAAGAAAAGAATGACAAACCCCTTCTCCCTCTCCAAACACTGACTAAATCCATGAGCCTGATTTCAGGTAATAGCAAGTTAAATGCCTGAGACCAACAGGGATATCCAATATTACAGCAATAAGGGTTATTCATTGGATGATATTTAAAATTCAGTGACTTGTCAGATTGTACTTCAAGTACCAGTCAAGTTATAAAATTCAGACACAATTACTTGCTAGGTGAATACATTTGTGTTATTTCACTATACTGTATATTAAAATTTCCCTTTCATGTTTGCATAATAAATCTGAACAGAGCTTTTTATTGCATTCACATTTGGTTGATTGCTTTTGGTTATTTTATAGCGTGTTATAGGGAGAAGGAGAAAAAACAAAAGTTTCATTACAAAACTGAAAAGCAAAACTAAATGTGAATGCCTTCTCTAGAGAGGTGATGAGCATTCTCCACGTTAACATAAAGGTACCACTTTTTATCACTGACATGTAATTGCTGATGATATTATTGTTATTATTTTGGGGTATGTCTCAGTACCAGAACACAGAATAAAGAACGGTTCCTCTGTTTTATTTGCTGCAGGTACAAGAGCCATGGGGAAGCAGACACAGCTACAGGAACACCCTGTGACCTGCCCACAGAATTTTTTTAAGGAGATACCCTAGCTGAAACTCTCCTAGTGGCAGAAAGACAACAGAGAGCCTGAGCAGCTTGTCAGCCTCCCACCAGCTCTGCAGAACATGAGTGGGTCTTACACAGCTCAGATTGAGGCGGTGGCTCTGAGGAGGGGTGAATTCTCACCTTCTGATGTCTGTGCCAAAAATTCCACACAGACAGTGTATGAGAAAAGAAAGATTTGTGGGTTTTCACTCTTGAAAAACAGGGGTGAAGAACCTGCTCTTTGCTGAGCATCAGACAGGTCTTTCAAAGCCTTTTGGCAAACCATGAATTCACACGCCCCAAATGCACACAGGAAAAAAAAAACAAACAACATACCCAAACAACATTAAAACACCTCCCTTCCACTTCCCCCCTAATAAAAGTGGCCACAGTAAAAAAAAGAAGGTACCAGTAATAAAACGTTACCCTTGAAAACACAGAAATATTGCACAAACACAAAAACAGAAGGAAATCATATATAATGATAATAAGGGTTGGAGGGAAAGATAATCTTAAAGAACTATTGAATAAAGCTATAAAAGCTGATATAAACATTTCCAAGCATACCAGGAATAAGGAATGTGAAAGGCATTCTAGAGAACCACTAGATGAAAAAACAGAAGAAACAGAGAAAAATATGAGACTGGTACATTAGGAGCAATCCACAATTCCACAACCCAGCTGAAACTTCCATCTGCAAGTGATCAGTATTTGGTAATGTGAAAAACAGGCTAAAAGAAGGACTAGTGTTTTTCTTCTTACCTTCTGGCAAGGTGTGATTTAGAGATTCTCTAAAGTAAACTTGCATCTGCATCTCCTCAGTTTTACACACCCTTATCATATATCCTAGTCACCTTTTCTCCAAAAAGAATGAGGAAAAGTATGCAAAGTGTGAGGATGACGCAACAGGGATTCCTCAATTAAGAAAGAAAAAATTGGCCTGTGGGCTGCTGGTAGATAGGTCTATATAGTCTCAGGTAGGATGGAGATAAACAAGGGGTGATTAACCACTCATTGTTCCTTAGGATGCAAGAAGTAGGGAGCACTTGAAAAAAAAATAGCACATATATGTTTTATAAGAAAGGAAAGGCAGTGAATTTTCAAACCACGCACAGATTAGGGAACTCAGTGCCGCAAGATATGCAGATTTACAAGTGTTATCAGGTTCCAAAAAGACAGACTCACAAAAGAAAAGCCTGTCACTGACTAATGACCATCTAAGGCTTCGCTTCTCCAGAAAATCCCAAAAGCCAGAGACAGCTAAAAGCAATGAATTTGTGCCCAGGGAGGTTTGTCTTTATATACCCTGGGTTTGCATTTTTTCTCTCAGTAGCTACTACACATACTGGGCAGGAGAGATCCTTGGTCTTTCCCAGATTCACATGGCAGTAAGACTGTGGCATTAAAACACACATTAATTAAATATCATGTTATGAAATAAGCCTGTGGATTATAGCTAGGTCTCAGGCTCTGGTGCCCATATTCCAACTTTCATGCACCTATAAATATTAAAACACCAAGCAGTGCATTTGAATTTGCAAAATGCAGGCTCATCACCATTCCAATACCACATTCTCTGAAAAAAGTAATTTATTTGCTCATCAGCCCATCATGTTTTTTTCAAGTCCAGTAAAAACCATCATTCTATTGTTCCAAACAAGCCCTAATCTCAGTATGCAGCTTTTGGTCTTATATAGATGCTAGTTATAACTGCAGGGCAAATCAGCACAATATGACCAAATAAATAAATTTTGCTGAATACATAAAAGAAACCCCCCACAACCCTGTACTTGTTGGTTCTCCAGAATCACAACTGTACAGCGTTAATTCTGTACTCATGATCTTAATAGAAAATAATCCCTTGAAAATTAATTGCCACTAGACATTAATAAGCACTTTGTTAATTAAGCCAGTAAGCCAATTAGGCCCAAGGTGAACTCGAGGGCAATCAACTCTATAAACAGCGTAAGCTAAGTCTTAGAAGTACACTCTAATTTTTAAAAAGCCTGTTTTTGGAGGCTGGATAGTTTGTGGGATTGCTCATTACAGAACAAAGCAACTGCCCAGATGCAATCCAGGTCAGGAGCAGCCAAGAGCCATCATCACTCAGCAGCTTATCTGTGTCTTCAGAGCAGCTGGTCTAGACCTCATTTGAGACCTTACCAACTTGTAATTAATAGCTTCTCTAAGTAAATTAAATCAGAAAGCCAGCAAAAAGCAATTCAGGAGCGCCTCCTGGGAAAAAGCCTAAGCTGTAAGGTAGGGCAGGGCACAGAGCAATTTACAGCTGACTCCCTTTGACTGCAGGTAAACATCAGGCAGCTATCCGTGCTCCTTCTGCTAGGCTCTCACAGACCACGGAACATTCACAAAACCCGCAAGAAATGGATCAAGCCTTTCTGAGGAGATACAAATATTTAGCAGCTCTTCCACCTCCAACAGTCCACATTGTGTGGCCTTTCTTATTCACTGTCCAGGAGCAGAGACAGCACAAGCAGGCAGGAGTGCAGATACCTCAGAAACCTTCATTTCTGCCTTTCCTTTCCACTTGAGAGGAGCAGATCCATTCCTGGGTTCTGATTCCTGAGGCGAAACCTGTGTTTCTCAACACACTGCAAACAAAAAAAGCTGTTAAGGGAGCACCTTGCTAAAATGACTCCTCTGTGAGCATGGCTGAAAATCTCCCAAGGGCAGTGGCCACTGCCCCAAACCTGCCAGAATTCAAGAAGCATTGACTGGTGTGACTCGGGGCTCTGGTGTTCAGGGAGTTGGACCTGAAAATCTCTGTGGGCTCCTCCTAGCTCAGGATATTCTATGATTCCATGATTTTCTCCTCCTCCAATCCTCCCGTTCTGTGGTTTGTTGTTCTGTCTCTTCACAGGTCTCAGCAAGCTCAAATACATGAAGCCAAAAGCATCCAACTTCCCCTTCTCCACTTAAGTGAAAGGAGTTTGTCCATACAGTGAATTTGGTACAGGGCTGGAGAAAACTCATTTGTTTCTCTAATTGATTCCATTTGAAAAAAGATGCCATTAATCCTTGCATATCTGTTGACACTGATAAATGTGCCCTGTGTTTTGAGTGCTTGTCTCGAGGCCTTGCAGGCTGGGAACTCAGCTCTACCATCACCTTCTCGCTTGTTTTTTTCCAGCAGTGTGTGGACACGGAACTCACCAAACTGGAGGAAAGGTTTCACTCTTTCCAGGGTTAGCCATTCTTTGTTACTCTATTTTTCTCATCATGAGCTTGGACTGCACAATAACTTGCATGAGAAAGTAACACATGCAGTTAAAAGGCCTTAAAATTCACAGGATGCAAATGAACAGACAATTATTCAGTGCATAATGATAAGCTGCTAAGTTGGAACATGTTCAGAGATACAGTAAGTCTCTAATAATTTTTATTTATTTTTAGGAATGCTGGATCATCTCATCTGAAGCCAAAACCATTACTATTTACATTAATTAGTGCTCATAATACAGTACATCTTTTGAGTTTTACTGCAGTCATTTGAATCTTTCTAAAAAAGATCACCTTGATGAAGGGGGTTTAGGGATTTTTTTCAGCCTAGTGAAAAATATTTTCCTGCAGTAGTGGTCAGCTTTCTGCCTTTGTTTTCCTTGACTTTTTTCTGACTGTTGGCTGTTTTGGGTTGGGTTTGGGGTTTTTTTGCCTCTTCCTGCCTTAGTAGAATATGGGGATAATGATGTAGGTGTGACTATGGGTATAAATTGAATAATTTGCAGTGGCTCTAAAGTGCCACGGGGATGGAATTCAAAGGGCTGTTTGCAGAAACAATTGTTTTTTTAAAAATTAATTTCTGAAAAGTAAATGTAGAAAATAGTGAGATGGCTCAAGGGATTGAAAATGGCAGAGAGACTTTCATCTCCTGGTCACTGTTTCAGATCCTACTCAGGCTGAAGAGCAACTAGAAAATATTACTGTGAGAAAAATACTTGGGGTCTCTGCAAAATTCAACAGAATAATATGAATGAGATTGGATTTCACTGAAAATAATAGAAGAGGGTCAATTCTACTACATATTTTGGAGAGGTTTGGTTTTTTTAAAGTAATTCTGATGACCGATGGAATATAAATCTATCATTTTTTTCAAATTGCAATCATTTAATCACAGACATTGTAAACCAAATTCATATCCTTGGCCATAAGCAGAATTGGTTACCCTGCCTCAGACCTATATATATTTTTGCCAATATTATCAGAGTAGATAATATATTTTCATGATAGTAATCACATGTGTCGAGTTGGTTATGTAACAGGAGAAGCCAAAGGGCATTTAAACCACTTAAATCAGACTGGAAGGAAAAGAAAATTATGTTTTCAGGATGGGGTCGTGGCTCAGTGATGTTAAGAATTTCATGTAGCTTAAAATAAATGCACAATCACTTTATACTTTCCATCTGTTTGTAAAAAAAACATCAACAATCCATTTTCCGACATAAAACTGCCAAATATGTACATGCATTTCAGTCTGCCGATTTCTGGTCAGGACCAGAATTAGCGCTGGAAGCTTTATAATTATCCACATAGATTTCTGACTGATCAGCCATCAGGTCCATCCCTTCCACAGAGAGAATCAAATGATTCATTAGAAGCAGGTTTGTCTGAAGATAGGAGGATGCCCATTGGGATGGGCTGGAGTGACAAACCATCACCTATAGATTCACAATTAAACCCTGTGCTGGTTTCCAAAGTTCCTTGCAGGTAGGTTTTAAACATCTCCAGGAGCATGCACTTCAACACTCCCTAAGGTGCCTAGCAAGTATCTCAAGAATGTAGTTATTGATTTCTGACAATGTCTACAGTGTCTTAAGAGATTTCTAAACAGAAAAGGAGGAGCAGCCTGTGGCCTGAAGAGTAAACACTGAAGATTGAAAGGATGAGATGGCCAAGCATTGGAAAGCTGCCAGCAGCAGCTTTCCAGAAGTGTAGGCACAGTGAGTCGCTACTCCATTGACAACACAGAAAAGGGTTAGAGGGTTAGTTTTATTTCAAGCTTGAATAAACCTGCTCCCAGTTATTCACCTAACTGTGGATATCTGCTGCTTGTTTCCCACACAGATGATCATCCGGAGATGCAACTTACAACTTAGGGGTGCCCATGAGGCAGCGGCAGGATAGGGAACAAAGGGAGCAAGAATGTGGACATGTGAAAATGGACTGGCCTTCTAGAAAGGGCTGAGGTGACTGGATTGACTTTGAATTATGTGAGATCCAGCACTAAGCAAAGCCAGCACAATCCCAAGCACTGCTCTGTGGAAGGTGGATGTACAGCGCTGTCAGTCCAGTGCTGCACACTAAGATGAAACAGATGGTGGGGAAACAATCACTGTCATCTCTTTCTAGAGAGGATATTTGTCTCTACTGCTTCTGAGGGCAGGAAAGACCTTTACATTAGCTTCATAAGACAGTTATAAAGCAAGTTCCATAGGCACAGGCCCTGGCTGTTGAGCACAACACTGTCACTGGAGCTGATCTTTCTGCTGTGGGAACAGCAACAGGACATGAAAAGAAGAGCAGAGGATCAATTTTACCGCGGCTGTGACCACCCTCTGACAGGAGTGCTCTGCTCCAAAGGTGGTTGAGCAAACAGAAATACATCTCTGCTCAGAGGCAGGCAGCAGAGAAGACCTGAGTGATCTTTGCTGGATGCCCTTCATGATCAGGCAGTGAAACACTGCATGGTTAATCATGGTGAAGGATAACAGAGAGCACAGAACCAGGGAGGCAGCTCAGCTAGCTCCAGGCATGCTCTGTTAAACCCTATATGATATAAAAATGGTTTATAGCCCATGCAGCATGCTTCCCTTGGATAAGGACCATCACACACTGAAATTAAAAGCAATTAGTGTCCCTTAAGTGCTTGAAGAGAATAGTTTTTATAAAGTGTTTCCTTCAATCTTTAGGGAACAAAAAATATAAAGGAAAGGCATTTATGCAGAATATCATTTGTTTACAACTAACACCCTAAGAGATTAGAGCTGGCTTTCAGACCTGTTATTACAGCAACATAAAAGTTGCTGTTAAGCTCCCATTGAGGCTGACTGATAGGCCCACTATGTGTGGATGCAAAACACATTGTTTTAGGATGCTACAGCATGACCACATGCGCAGCATGGCACTTCTTAGAAAACACTGGAGCACTCAGGAGTTTCATGTTATGACTATTAACAAACTCCTTCTCCCACAGCCATCACAGACTTTGATTTAGCCAAACCCCACTATTTCATCCTCTGCTTTATTTGGTGATTAATCCGAAGGACTGATTTCCATACTAACATTTAAAATAGCTTGATGCTGGGAACACAATGGCCTACATTTTGAAACCCTAAGAATAGATGTTGTGCTTTATTTATGAGCTATTAGTTTAGCAATTTATAAAATATCCATCAAAAGCCACAGACATTAAACAAAATTAAAAAATTAAATACAACTTAATAAAAACAAAAGCACTGATAAATCCCCATTCCTCACTAAACCTCACATCACCCCTGTAAAACCATGTTCTCAGACAATGATGTAGGGTTTGAAAAAGTGCTGAAAATTCTTTGCCTTGTTTTAAATGCTTTGTAGGTTTAGATTCTCTCACAAATTGCAAGATTTATGACCAGTGCTATATAACAATGTCTTCTAACGGTCCACTCTGACAGAAACAATTTCTAATTGCTGTGCTGTAAAATACTGCCAAAGAGCTACAAGGAATGGAGCTGGACACCATCTTGCAAGGCTTTTCTACAACCACAGTAACATTTACTGATCTTTAAGTCTGTTTGATATCCAAAATCTTCTCCAAGGTTAAACCTTCAGAGCTAGCCATGAAATAACAGAAATTAGCATTTCTATAAATGGCACTAGGTTTGCCAGCACGGGAAATTGTATTTAATCACAAAATATCTCAAGGGCAGCAGTAATGATGTTTACTTTACAGTAAATAAACGTGCTTGGGCTTTATCTGATCAGCTTAGGAGCTTGTCTGATCGCTGAGCGTGCTGTTGAGGAAGGTAGTGCAGCTGCCAAGTCTGATGAGGCTTTTGAAGAAACAGACACACAGTCACAGTGTGGTTGAGAGAAGCCTGAGAATTTTCATCTTCCACCATTCCCTTCCATCGCCATCAGCTGTGCCTGAGGTGCCCTCCAGGTGCTGGTCACCTCACTCTCCAGCAAGTGACAATAACAATGCCTTCTCCCCTTGTCATCTGTTTTGCCATGCATAACCTTCATTACCCTTGTAAAGGTTTCCACCCAACACCTAACTTTGATCTTGCTGTCTGCAGTTTCAGCTGGTACTTCTTACCTTACCCAGAGAAATACATCCACCTGTGTTTCTTTAGAATTGCCTTTACACAGAAATATTCATCTCAGGGCTTTGTGACTACAGCATTTTCTAACCTCCTAAACATTCCTTTGCTTCCTCCACACTGCTGTGGCTGAAGAGAACCCATCAGCTGAGTGCTCACACGCATGAACACAAGAGGAAGGGAAGAATTATAAGTACAATATCAAGCAGCACATGGCAAACACATTTATGTCTTTCTGCAGCAGGTCAGGCACTGAATGGGACTCATTCATTGGAGTCATTGTTGGCACTGTGAAGACTACCTCGGTGGTAATGGCTGGAATACTGAGTACTCTGGGACTAATTGCATATTTGGTATTCATGTGATTAATTAGTTGCTTATTCCCAATGAATAGCCTGGATCCAAATAAAGCTGTCAGATGTGAGGTATGGGAGATGCATGTATTAAAAATAGCTCCTGAGGGAAGTGTGTGTGTAAATATATACGTATGTGTCAGTCTGCTACTACAATTTCTTGTTAGCTTTGCCCTCAGCCAGGAGTTGCCTGGAGACTCACTAATAACAGAAGCATTCAGGATACTTTTTCTTTTGTGTTCCCTTTCCTTTTTAAATAGATGTGTTTTACACCTTCAGCCTTTATGTAAAATACACAGGAAAGCTCTTCAACACAGCTTTTATTTATGCAAAACCTAATCTAAATAATGGATGAGATAAAAAAAATTAACTAATGTAGGACTAAAACTGACACCAGTCTTACTGGTGTGATTTAACTGCCAGTAACTTCTAAGGCTTTTGCTCATAGTCTGTGCATCTGAAAGGGGATTACTTGTCCCAAAAATTAACTAAGCTTATAATTTGCCCCAAAATAATGGCCAGGTAAAAGATGGAGATTTTATTAATATTCTCACCCATGCAAAAAAATGCAGCTTCACTGTCTTGTTTCTGGTGAACACACACAAATGCAAGGCAGACTGGTCAACACCTGCCAACCCAAAAAGAACAATCACAAACATTTTACCTTATATACAAAACCATGCTGCAAAAAGATAGGGAAGCTTAGAAGTACCTAGGTTTTATTAGTGCTGAAACTTGTTGATTTAGCAAAGGTTCTTGCAGATGAGCCTCCACCACTGTCACCTACATTTGTCTTGTAGTACCTGGAGTTCACAGCCTAAGGGTGTTCACACCTCCCGGTTTGAGATTAGAGGTGGGAAAAGGCTGGGAATTTCACCCAGACAGGAATTTTTGAGATATTAAATATGAAATTATTTCAATTGGAATGGGGGATATGTGGTCCCCTGAGGGACTTTTCTTGACCCTTTGTGGACTGAAGTTTGCATATGATAGCAAGAAGTACTTTCAAAGACTTTTTCTTGAAAGAGGAATATTTCATCCTGAAAATGTTGCAATAGAATACATCAAGATGGGATGAGCATAGGATTTTTCCTCTATGAGTGATTTTCTGCACCACTGGCCTAATTTCACAAAATATTTCAAGTGCAGCTTATATCCTTTCACCATCCAAAAATATTCCTGGGAGAGTTTTCCCATAGCCCTACCTGCCTGCATGACCGATGAGCTCTGTACTGCCTGCTGTGACTTCACTTGGCTGCCACCAAGGAAGGAAGAAATGACTGGGACAGCACACCTGGACTTCAGCTGTGCTGCTTTGTGAGGACCTGAAAACAGCTGGAAACACTTACAAAGCTTAAAAATACCTCAGAAACACAAAAGTATGGAGGTAAGAAAGAATAAAAACTAGTCCAGCTCTGCTGTGGCAGCCCTGGCTTCCCTGTCACGGGTATTTTACACCAAATCCAGCAAACCTTGTAGGTGTGCAGGCCTGAATGTTGTCCCAACACCCAGCAACGTGATGTGCTCTAAGCAGAGGACACGTGAAGAACAGAAAGTAGCTGCCAGCTTTCCTCAGTGCGCATGGATGGGAAGATGCCCTTGAAGCTGTGTCCCCAGAAAAAATTACCCATGCACAATTCCCAAACTGTCAGGGAATATTACCTGGGCTAAGTGCCTTTACCAGCATTTAAACACAAGCAAATGAAATAAAGATCATTGTCACCACAGCAAAAAAAAATTGTCAGCTCCAACTCCTGCCTTGCAGCCGACCTCCAGGATGCCAGGAAGTTGTACGATGTCTCACATTCAAGCAAAATCAATCCTATTCCACCTTCTGAGAAGGATTAAAATATGAGGGGAGGAGGAAAGCAAGAGGATGTCATAAAAAATGACACTGACCTGAAGCTCTCAAATACAAAAGAGGAAGTACAACAGCTCAGGCTTGAGGGCTGTGCTTTAGTATATGGACAAAAAAAAATAAAAGAAAGAGAGAAAGAACCCAACACTCAACACATTAAAAAAAAATAAAGCACCCCAACCAAACATATTCACGACCTTAACTAAATCCTAAACTACATAGTTTAAATACTTTCTAAGGAAAGCCTTAAGTCATAAACAAAGGTTTACTGATATTTTATCTTATTAAAACTGCATCAATTATATACATTTTACTTCAGAATATAGCTCCTCTTAATCTGGTTATATCTGAGCAGTTTTATCTGGAATTCATATGAATTCATATGAAGATTAATATATCATATTTGATATATCAATATTCATATTCAGATGAATATATCTGTAGCACTTACCAGGTGCAGCCAAAGAAAATAAATTATTGCCTTCTGCCTCCTGTAGCAGTTTTATAAATATTATATGGAAGCAGAAATCAAGTTAGTCTTCAAAAAAAAACCCTAATCCAAAATCAGGGATTGGGCTTTTTCAAATTGTCTAATCCACAGGTTGCTAAAATCAAAATATTCTTCTATACTCATTGTTTGAGAATTACCTTTAGATTCTTATTTTCTTATATTTTTTAAGATAGAAGATCAATATAACCAATATCTTTGTACATAGAGTGAATTTATAAAACAATAATAAAACCACAAAGGCTTCCTCAGAACATGAGGTTTCATGACTAAGCACAGAAACATCCAAAAGCACTGAAGTTCAGGCTGTGCTTTTATTTTAACTGAGCTTTCCCCTCTCTTCAGCAAGAATTACAGGATAGTGGCACAATCTGGTTTGGCACATAGGGACTGCTCGACACTGAGTGTTTTACAAATGACATTTGTAAAATAAACTCTAATTTTGGATATATACCTTGAAAGTTTCATTTCTTGCAGCCCTGGACTTCACAAACACAAGTTGCACTCTTTTCCTTGAAGTACATATACTCAATTCTTAAATCAGGGAGGCAACAGAGTTGGGTTGGGGTTGTTCTAATTTTTGTAACATTCCCAAAGTCCCTTCTGGTCAAGTCCTGTTCTCTCCCAGCACAGCGCCTATAGCACCTGCATAGGTAACAATTGTTCTGTATGTGGGAGGGGGAATCCCGGCACTGAAATAAGATCAGGTCAGGAATCAAATCACTAGGGGAGCGCCACAGAGGGAGATTCACATCAAATTCTCTGTTTCATGAGCACCAAGCACAGAACAAAAGTGAAACCAACTCTTCTCTGGGGACCTGAGTCATCTGTACAAGGAATGCTTGACTGGGAGCTTTGTGTTTCCTTAAAAGATAATGACGTTAGGAAGTTCTAAGAAGAGTTTGGGAGAAGTCTTTTTGGGAAAAGAAATCCCTTTTTGTCCAATGCCAATACATTATTCCCATGGTACACACTTAAGGAACCTAAGGACAAAACAGGATTTAAGTATCTTTTATAAAATATCCTCCAACAGCATTTTATGTTGTTGGTACTCTTCCAGATGCTTTCTCTGAACCAGAACCACATGAAACCTCTGCTCTTGGTAAAATCACAAGAGCAGACCAGAAGTTTTTCTCTCTTTTGTACTGTGCAACTACACTTTGGGCAGAAAGGATGAAATGAGGCTTTGCAAAGAGACACTGGATTATTATTATTATTATTATTATTATTATTATTATTATTGTTTTTCTCTAGTGCAAGTAGATTTCCTGTGTAGCCCCATTTGTGCTGTCACCTCCTGTCCTCATCAGCATGAATAAGCCAGCTGTGTTACTGTATTGCTTACGTACAAGGCTTTGTGACTAGCAGTAAATCAGTAGGTTATCCAGAAATAACATGAATCATTCATTTGGGGAAGGCAGAAACACAACAGTGTGGCAGATATTGGCAAACCTTTTCCTTCTTTATATAATTTTTCTCCAGTATTCTTTTCTTACTTTATTAAATGCACTGATAAAAGTAACCTAGCCTCTTGTCAAATACATTGCTTTTATTGTGCCAAGCAGAGAGATCAGCCCCTTTTTACTTTTCCACTTTCCAACACCTTCATCTCCTAATTAACACACAAATCAGGGACAAAGACTGGTGTGTCCATAACAAAAAAATAGTTCACACATTCAAAAATTGGACAAAAAGTCCATCGTTTTCAGTGTTAGCTCTGAGCAATTACCTCTCATTTATCCCTCGAAAGCTGTGGGACTGCTGCTTTCCGAAGGGAAAGGTGAAGGAACGGTTTTGTGTGGGACAGCTCTGATGGAGGATTGGATCCAGGAACAGAGCAAACAGGGGCCAGGACTAGAGTTGTTTTTTATCCCAGGATTTTTCTCTGAAATGTCTCTGCTAAAAGCACACACCCCATAATTTGCTGGCTGCAGCAGGACTATGTTCTGAGATAACATCAGTGGTCCTGAGAGTTGTGGGATTTATTCAAGTTGAATGTGAGAAATTGGAAGATTTTTTTGCAGTGTTGCTCTCCTTTCATATAACCAAATGGAGTTATTTTCCACTATATTCACATCTATCAATCTACACTATAATTTGAACTGCTAAAATGAGGAGATCCTTAGGGCACAAAACAGACTTGAATGTTGTTGAGCTCGGCATCTTGGTTAATGAGCCAGGCTGCATGATATCCTGAAAATACAAGTGCATAAATCAAAGTATTTTTTCCTATTAGCTAAAATCCACTAAGCAAGTATGTAGAAACACAGAAAGATGGACAACCAGAGGATAAGCAGTTTAGCTGTGGAAGATTCAGTTCTCTGCTCGTTTTCACAGAGGATGGGAATGCAAGCATACTTCCCCTAAAGGAAGCATGTGTATCTATAAATTCACATATGTGCACAAAAATAAACCTCCCAGACAGAAGGCAGATACCTGGTGGGTGTAACACAGAAGCTGTCAGATTCCACAGACCTTTTGCTTCTCCTCTGAACACCCCAGGGTGCTTCTGTAAGGATAGATCTAATGCTCCATGCATTCAGGGACAAAGCTGTCCCTCTCCTCGATGGGACTGTGAGGTGAAACGCCAACAAAAGTATGAAAAAAATGGGTCCAAACAAAATACTCTGGGCCAATTCAACCAACAAGGAACTCCCTGTGACTTTGTATGAGCCCCTGTAAGCATCATGGTGTTTTTCACTGCTTGTACTGGTTGTTTTCCACCACAGTTCATTCAATACTTCAAATTACTGATGCAATAAAATCTGTTCAAGGAGCTTAAACACCCAGTGCAAACACATCTTTTAAAACCACAGGATTTCTACATAAACCCCTTTTGGGGGTTAGGTGTCCTTTTTTGTGTCCTTTCTCAGCTAGCAGAATTTTTCCCCATTTAGATGAGAGAAGCCTTGATGGCTGGTACTTCTTAGGTGCTTAAAAAAGACAAAGAATCAGCTGGGCCCGGTGGGCAGCTGGGGAGGGGAGCAGGGTTTTTGGGTCCTTTGGCAGGAGAGCAGGACAGACACTCTCAGAGCTGTTTTTCTGCAGGGAGAGGAGGCTTTTGCCATCATCCAGATGGAGTGGCTGCTTCTTCTTTCTTCTTCTTTCTTCTTCTTTCTTCTTCTTCTTTCTTCTTCTTTCTTCTTTCTTCTTCTTTCTTCTTNNTTCTTTCTTCTTCTTTCTTCTTTCTTCTTCTTTCTTCTTTCTTCTTTCTTCTTCTTTCTTCTTCTTTCTTCTTTCTTCTCCTTCTTCTTCTTCCTTCTTTTTCTTCATTATTCCTTCTTCTTTCTTCTTTCTCTCCGTCTTTCTTCTTTCTTCTTCTTTCTTCT